>PRKT01000064.1:1381353-1449079 GCA_003671525.1 Saccostrea glomerata | reverse complement strand
GAGACAAAATTTTCACGAATTGTGGTTCTTGCTCTATATAATCTTAAGGAATGCTATTATACGCATGAAATAAATTTTTGCGAGCACTGTCTCGCGTTATTACGCGAAAATAAAGTTTTCGCGAATAAAAAGTGATTTACAGTACTTACGCTAAATATATATGTCTGGTCCTTCTTTAGATAACCTTGCAAAGAAGACCGACAGATGTTGGAAGATATTTATCTGAAAGAAAAGGACCGGGTAAGTAGTGAACAAGGTTTGTTAGAAAATGGGAACACATTAAGATGCGATTTTTGATTATATTAATGAAAACCTGTGAAACACTATTTGTTAGATATTTTTTGACTACAGTGGAATCATCATTGTACTTGAGGGACCAATGATCGTGGCTTTCGTGGGTCACCCTTACCAACGAATTTATATCCCCACAAACATATATACAAACATATGTTATATTATTCTTTAAAAGTTTAAAAACGAAATAGAACTTGTTATCAACGAAATTACGTCCCACAGAAACCAGGAAAATTTTGGCTACCCACGAACTTTGACCTCCAAGAATAAAAACGATTCCACAGTATTTAAATTAAATTACCATATTTAAAAAAAAGATAGTAAAAGGTTTTCACATTCTTGTAAACATCAAAAAATTACGCAATATGGTGTTCCACTCCTCTGTTTTCCTACTTTGCACGCCCATCAAGTTGGTGACGTCAAACACGATCTGTTAGTACATCAAGACCATATTCGGTGAATACACTATCAGCGCTATTGTGTAAAAAAAAGAAGATATAATCAGTATAAAATACATTTTGAGAAACGGGAAACATATTCTTGCATGGCTGATGAAAGAAGTCTTCTGTAGGTATATCTTATTTCGCTCATTTAACTTACATTTGACCTCATACATGTAGTTGGTTTTTCCCGTCCTCGAGAATTGTAACCAGTTTTTGTCATGAATGATTATGTCTTTTATAATGATGTCATTTTGAATATTTTTTATATATTTTTTTACCCCATTACATGAATATAGTGATTAATAAGTTTACAGCCAAGTTTGGGGAGCCTTGGATTCCGCGAACTAATTTGACAAAGTAAACTTAATGTTCATCTTGTAAGAGGCGAAGTTTTTGTATCCAAAAAGAAGAGAAAAAAAATCAACATGCACCAGCTCCTTTATATAAGACATGTATTATGCAAGCCTTGAATTATTATTTTAATTTACAATTCATTCATTGTTTGCATTACAAGTAGCTACAGAAGCAGGAGGTTCAACTCGAACAGAAAAAATTAACAGTACATGTTCTAATGGTTGGCAGTTCCAATTTCCATCAAAATTATGAATATTACAGTTTTTCTTTTAATATATACCTCATATTTATGATAATACAAAAATTCATTCTTAGTTTCTTCAAATGAAGAAATTTGTTTTAAAAATCTCTTGCGATATGTTTTTTTTTACAGTGCATGTTATAAAATTTGTAATTGTCATGTGGAATATTGAGCTCTGCCTCACCATTCGATATCTTTACTGTTTATCAAAAAAAAAAAAAAAAAGAATGAAGGATCTGTATTTTGTCGCAAATTTACACGTACTGAATGATTGAATCTTTAGCAAATTAATTTTTGTTTGTTTGTTTTAGGTCTATGAAAATATACGTGATTTTCCTTTTCCCAGATGCAGTGTAAAGAAACTTGCTAAAATAAAATTATTCATTCTCTGAAAAAGTTTAAAAGATACATGTTTACTGACATATTTATATGAATGCTTAAAAAATCTCATTATGGACAGAATAATTGGCACGGTAACAGAGAAAATCAAATCTCCACTTTGATACTGTAGTGCATAGTATTTGTCAATAAATATCTCAAAAACATGATAATATACCTGCTTTAACATGTGTGAGACATACATGCACTAAATTAGAAATATACAAAATATGAAAAAAATGAATGAAAAGTGTTTGTCGGCTAGACTTCCCTTCTTAAAGCAATTGTATTCTCCTCCCGAAGCCAAAAATGATGCAACGCCACTTAGGTATATTATTTTCTGATAAGTTTTGTATCAATGGACTCATTCCTCTCTATTTCATTGTTCTTGTGTGCTCCGAGTTACTTATAACATGATGGATATATCTAATTCATCTTCCCCTAGATAGAACGTATTGTCACATTTACTTCGTTCTTCTTTATTAGAGATTCACTACCTTAGATTTAATATAAGTTATGCAAACGTTAGAAATCCGTTTTGACTCATCTTCTGAAATTATGAACATTGACTCGATTTTATTATTGATTTATCTAGAACACGTTGTGGTTAGTCTTATTGCTAAAAATATGAATTTTCCACGTTGCAGCTCCCAGACCTCCTATCAGAGACATTAAAACTACCCCGAGATACAGCTCAAAAGAAGATCAGTCAGTACGTTCTATTTTTAACTGTGTATCTACATTTAGGGAAATACCCTGGAAGATTTTTATCTATTTCACTGATGAACTTTTGACTATCAAGCAAGTGTGAGGCCAATAGTAATCAGATATTTTTTCACCTGTTAAAAGATTGTATTTCAATCATCAACATAATCCCCCCATTCATTTTTTTTTTCAAAAGGCCTTTTAAATTAAAAAGATATTGCCGCTTATAAAATATGTATCAAATAAACCCATACAACCGTGAAAAATGAAAATGATAGCTTCACATTCTTGACCCTTTCATTTAAAATCAGTTTTATTTTATTTTTATTGAATTCAGGCACCGAAGAAATGTCCATTGAATAAAGAAGACAAAAAATCAGATCACAGCCGAGATTCAGGTCTGTCTGTATACTTAATTCAAACATGTGATGATTACCTGACATCAGAACGAAAGTTGCAATTTCAATAAACTGATTAAGATGAAAAAGAATCATTTTTTAATCAAAGCTTTATTTCAAATTAAAGTAATTATAAGGCTTTTTATAACAATATTTGGTAATATTGGACTTTTACGAGAACCACAGACTTTTACAGTTGACCGTTTACTCGGACATCTACGGAGGTACAGAATTGAAATGGAAAAGAAAAAAAATTCTAGTGGTCAAGGTAATGGTGTTAGGGATACTTGTTTGAGAAGGACTGGATTTGAAGGTAGGATGGTCGTCGTTTTCTTCAAGGACAACTTAACTGTGCTTTGAAATAGCCCGTTATTTTCGTTGAATTAAACGTTGAGCTAAATTATTATATCGTAAAAGAGCTTCAATACACCGTCCTAGTGTGAGAGTAATTCGTCAACTGTAAAAGTCAGCGGTTCTCGTAAAAGTCCAATAAGCGATGAACAATGCTGAAACTCTCTGATAGAGCAACTGAAGTATGTTCAACTTTATAAATGGAGTCTAGACTCCATTCTTAGTGTTGAACAACCATTGTAGTTAAGAATTGTGATTGTTTTGGGTGTAGAGAATTTCACGAATAAACAATTAATCGTTTATAGAATACTAGTACATGTATACAAAACAGAATTATAATTTGATTTCTTTTGAAATGATTTCAAAAATATATTTTCTAAGGTTTCATAATATAATTTTAGAATGTATTCAGTTGTTATATATATTTTCAACGGTTTCTTTAATTTTCTTTTTAAAGTTTAAGGCCGGAGACTGTGTAATAATTATATGGATATGGTATGTATTATATTTTTTTCTTTCATTTATAAAAATAACAAGAACATGCTTCAGTAATTAGAAAACAATGGTATATACTCCACACTAGTGGACATTTTCGGTTGGGTGAACTTCAACAGCGTCAGCGACTATGGATAAAGAAGTGTGGAAACCATGTTGTGCCAAATGAAATAACTAATACAAACAAATGATAAAATCTGATCAATCAAAATTGTTATTAGATACATTCGATTCTGCATTTTTTAATGGTTCAAAACAAAAAAAGAGGTATTCCACAGAATATCATGTATAAATCTGCACAAAATGCCAAATCCCAAAACCAGAATACTATAAAATAATATAAATATATTCTTTAGATATGAACCACAGTATTTCTGACCCCTTGAAAATAATATAAAAATCTTGCAAGTAGGTTATCAGCAATGGCTTGGGCTAATTCGAAAGTAAAATTTGGAGTTTGGCTCTAAATAATCTGTGATTATAAATCCTGGCTTCAAATTCTGAAGTTTGAAATCAGTACATGATTAATATGTAGGTTATAAAACTTACGAGTAAATAACACGTGTGATGCTGAAAGCTGGAGTGAGCTTTTCTCCGACAAATGAAATACTGGGAACGCATTCAATAAAATTTGATGTTAGGAATGAATTGTTAAGAATGACATATGAAATATTAATGGTTTTGTGAATCTAAACGAGGGCAGTGGAGCACACTCCTTATATATAAACTTATAATTTATAATTAACTACAGAAAATAAAGCTACTGTATGGAACTGCGCCCCCCCCTTCACATAAGTACATCTGGTTACCTTTTTTATCCTGTGAAGGAACATACACGTAGCATCAGTGGGCTAGGGGACCTGTTCCCCATTTGTAAAAAAATTACTGTTGAAAATGTTCATTGACCATTGCCCGGTTGACCCCCCCCCCCCTTCCCAAGGATGCTACCTACCTGAATTAATTTTTCTTAACAGTGTTCACCGAAATGCTTGGTTGTGCCCTCAAACTGGAATAGTTTTTAGGGGCCTGGAACTCCTGGCCCACTTTTATTTTATTAGCCCAACTATATTTTCTAAGAAGGCAAGATTGTATGGTAAGTTTCATATACATATGTTATGTAGTTCATGTTAAAAAAACCCTAAGGGATGTTTGACAATATCCCATTCAGAATGTAAAAATAGCAGTTTAAATTACTTTATATACATTGTACTTGAATTAAAATATTTTTTGCGCATAATGCGCTCCATACTGAAGTTCCGTAGTCGATATTTTGGAAATGTTCACCCAACCGAAAATGTCCAGTAGAGGTACATATCAACAATGTTTTTTTAAAATTTGATTTAACTTTATTATTATGATGTAAATAGAGATAATGAAATACTATCATTAATGAAAAGAAAATTGTTTTGATTTTTAAAGTATGTCCTCGACAATATTTTTAAAGACTATCTTTCTTTTCTTGGCAACCCTATGAAGATGATAAAGAACATTACAGAGAAAACAGAAGAAATGAGCATTCTATGGAGATATTGATCATTAATCATCCGATAAAATCTGATTTTTAAATGAATAAAATAAAATGTATGAAATATATGTGACAATTATAACATACCGAGTATATGTATTACATATTCTTCCGAAATCTTCATATTAAAAAATAATAATAAGGTACATACTGGTTAAATTTTAATAAGTACTTCATAGCTTGAAACTTTATATATTTAAAAAAAATATATATGCATTTAGATATTTATCTTAAGTGTTATATTTTATGTTGTAAATACGTTAGCATTTCAAATAATTCAACAAGTGAGACGTGCACATGCACTTTAAAAATCTTGATATTACTGTTTGATAAACTTACTTTTCTCTTATCATATTCATATAAGTTATTTTATATCTTATGTGAAGAAGACACTCTGTAAACATGACAGTTAACATATACATGTGTATATACCTGATGTTTTCAGACTTTAAGATATATATGGGATTTTATGTTATATATGAGAGAGAAAGAGAGAGAGGAGAGAGAGGAGAGAGAGAGAGAGAGAAAGAAAGAGAGAGAGAGAGAATTATGTTAGTTCAGTTCTCTATATTTTATCTATACAACCTTAGATAATTGAATCTTTTCTAAGTAACAAAAGAAAAAGAATTTAAATATTTTTTTTTTCAAAACACTAATTTGATTTATTAAATTAAAAAATAATCAATATAAAAAAACGTGATATGTTCGGTAATTGTAAACCCATCTCTAAAATGTTCTGGGGAATTTTTTTCAAAAGAAATTACATAATGAGTTTTTATTGTCTGATAATAATACAAACAATTAGTACAAGTGATATAAATGTTATCATCTAAAACACTGATAATGGAGATAATGGATCATTCATATAATATATAAGCAATCATCCGAGATGATGAAGCATTTGACAGGTAAACGTTTAACCTTGCACCAGACCAAGCATGAGTTTCACAAGAAAAGGTAAGCGTCATTAATAGCAAAACAAAAACGAGTAGATAATAGCCTGAATTACTAAATATTTTTTATAAGTCATCTTTTAAATCTTACGAACAATGAAAATTAAAATGCATTCTAAATACTTAGTAGTCCTCTTACAATGTAACTGGATATCAAGGTTAAAAATAAAAGTGTAATAACTAGTATATTGTGCTGTTGAATAACATTCTCCAAAAACTTGAAACAGGCGCTGAAAGTGATACTTTAGCAATCCTATACGCTGATGATGGGGAAGAAATAAGCGCGCATCTGGAAAGTTATTTCAAGGAAAGATTTCGACTCAAGATTCAGACTGTCAACATTTCCACAGAGTGTACATTAAAGAAGAGTAACCTCAGTTTGGTCATACTGACCCCGGACATGATTCACGACCTTCAAGGCAAGCCAAAAGAATTCCTCTCCAAAGCATGCTCAGTGTGTCAGAAAAATGCTTTTTTGTGCCACAATGAAAGTGTTAGCATCAGTAATAAATCCACAGAAAAAGTTTTGGAAGAATCATGTTCGGACTTGAGTGCATGGAACACAATTCATCTTGGCACCTCTTCAGAGGATTTCAAGATGGCGCTGCTCCGCATCATGGATCTTATGGATTCAACACCCAATGCGCCTCCAGTGCTTCTGAGCTTCAAAATAAATCCCAAAAGGATTGCATCCGTAAGTTAAATGTGGTTTGTTAAGTATGATCTATTTTTTTTAATTTGATTTATCTTATACTGTACAATTTTAATAAACTCAAAGTGAATACTAATCTTTTTAAGATCTTAATTTATTTTATTTTGTAGCCAAATGAACACATAGTTGTAATCTTCAAAAAAGAAATTCTTAAGGGTGATGTCACTGTTTTACTTGAAAGAAACAATTTTCGAAAGACAATTAAATGTACTGAACTGAACAACTTAACGTACACGTTTAAACCCGAAGGTAAGAACTACATGTATTACTGTCAACTACTAGTAACATCATTAAGTAATAGTTCTACTCAAACATTAAACCAATCATAGATGTACAAGATTATAAAGAGAACTTAGGTTAGATTTTGTTTCTAAAATTCCTTTTGCCATAACTTTTGAAAATGTAATTAAATATATTTTCTTCAACAATTTCAATTTTCAAATGCAGTTAAATAAGGTTGAACAACCCTAAAAATATTTGAATTGATTTTTTAAAATTACTTTTAAGAAAGTAAAAGAAAAAAAAATGACATTTCACAAATGCTTAAATTCATTTTTTGAAAATAAATATTAAACAATACAAATCTCTAACAGGGATGCCCGATGGACACATTACCATGCAAATCTTCACTAACAGCATCTCTGCCGGAAAGACAAGTTTCATCATTAGTAGCAAAATTGACCGATTTTCCTCCATGATTTCCGACATGATGAATCCCCTTGAATTTTTCCTTCAAGCTATGTACTGTGACGATCCCGATTCTTTAGATCGTGAACTTGTAGACATTCTAACCAATGGGACCAGCGGAAGTAATCCTCTATCAGGGTTGGAGATGTTAGACTTCAGGGATAATCTGTGGAGTGAGTACAATGAAGTGGGTTTTAAAAATAGTTCACAAGCTGATTTAACATAGTTAAATCAGATTTGTATACATTCAGGGATAATCGTTCAGAAAATCATATTTAATGAAAGAGTAAATCGTATAGACAAATCTAGAAGGTGCCAAACTGACATTAAGACTTTGAAATTATATAAATTTGGCTGGTAAATTCTAATTTGTAAATGTATTTATTTTTATTCAAGTACATAGATCATGCTATTGCTGAAACAGAATACCACTAGTCTATCAAGAATTATTAAATAGTATTCTTCAAATAGACTCTTGTAAAAGTAAACTAATGACTAGTGTTAAATCTCAAATCAAGATTTGGGAAAAGGGCAGAAACAAGGACCCCTTAAGGTTGGTTCAGGAAAAAAGCTTACTCTGTGGACAATCAAATTCCCGCCAACTGTCGAAACGTTTCTTTCAAAGAAACTGAGTAGTCCGTAGCCAAATTAACAGAGAAATAATTGCCTACAATTGGTAGGAAATATGCAAGTTTTAATACGGCCTAATGATAGGTTATATTAGCAAACAGTCATCAATACGACCAACCATCGGACGAATGTGAAAAATTATTTTTACAGAAAAGAAATCATCTAGAGAATTTCCAACACTTCTCCACGTCGGTGCAAAACTTGGATTAAAGCTACTATGTGAGGCTCTTAAAAAATACCCCGGATACCAGGCTGCGGTTTGTATGAAAAACAAGAACGACAAAACAGCGAGTCAGATTGCACTCTCTGAAGGTCATACTGATATAGCAGCAAATATCCAACCACCTGAAAATTTTAGGACGTTTCAAAGCGACGACAGTAAACTGATCGGTATTTCATAAATATTCCTCTGATTATATACCAATTTAGTGTGAAAAAATATATAATATCAGAAATTTGAAATTCATGCTACAATGTTTCAATGGCTAAATCTTTTTAATTTTTTGGGCCTAATGTACATTTAGGTGATACTTCTGATGGCTATATGACCATGAAGCAGGTGAATGCAGGTAAAATATGGAATATTTCCATTTTCAAATAGCTTTTAAAAATGTTTCAGTTCAAATTAAGGATTTCACTTTTACAAATTTCAAAACAATTTTAAATATGAATATTAGAAATAGGTAAATGATTTCTTTTGATTTTTTTTTTAAAAACATGTGCTAGTTATTTAAGAAAAGCTTATTTCATTTTAAAACTGGAAAGTATTGCTTAAATTTTATAAAAGAAATTGAACATGTGAAATGATGTTTTACAAGTGATATTTGTAAATTTTAATGACAAGTATTTTTTATGACAATGAAAATGTTGCTTGTTGGCTGTATTTTTCCTATAATTTATGGTTATATAGGGCAGGAAAAGGATTGTTGTCCTCCGCCTCTTCCTCACCGACAGGTAAGTTCCTGATATTGACATTTTAAAACTGTGATCAATTTCTTCATTTCATGTGTCATTATTGCATAGACTGATGACAAGTTCAGTACACCTGCAAACACATGCAATTATAACAGATGTATGACCGGTGCACCGCTTGACAGGGTAAAACGTACTCCTTCATAGCACCTGATTCCATTTCTAATATCTTTAAGAGGTCCATGATTGCTCAGCTCATCATTTAATGATAACTTATTTAATCTTCAGATTTTAGTAAAATTTGTACATCAGTTTTTCAAATCCCTTCGTAACTAATTGAATTTCATGATATTCATATAAATACAAAAATAATTCTAAGTTGCACAGAGAAGGAAAAAGTTGCAATTAAATAAATTTTATTATTATCATATAATTTTCATATATTCCAGTCTGATTCGGATCTTTTTGTAAGACGTCGTTCAAAGAATAGCCAAAGAGGTAAGCAAATATTACCAAATATGATCATGAATTTTAACCAAAATGCCTGAGTTATTAAGTGAATTATATTTTATCATTTTAGACAGTGCATTAACAGAAAGTGCCACCAGTGATTTCAGTGTTTCGTCTTTAGAAGATTCTATATCTTTTGATCCTAAACAGGTTAGACAAAGTTTTTTTTTAAAAATCCTAACTCCTAATTAACACGTTTTTTATTCTTAATAAAATATTGTGAAATTAAATATATATATATATATATAATTTATTTATCAATACTATTCATTACTATATATTATTTTTTATTTTGTTAATATGTAATTTACTTTTCAATATTTATCTATTAATAAATTATTATTTTTTGGTCAAATTATTTACTTATCATGGAAAACTATTTTTTATGTAATCAAGTCACTGGTAAAATTGTACACTTAAAAATAGATCTATAGTCATAATATTTGTTTTCTATTGTATTAAAACTTATCTCAATGATGCTTTCGGTGATACTAGAACTATTAAATACGATAATTTTTTTTATTTACAGCTGACACCACGCATGACCTTGATTTTCAAAGATGACATTGGTTATTGTGGAAACTTAAGTACAAAACTTTAAAAATGTTAAAACTGTATGAATATGATTTGATGTTCCAGGTTTATACTATTTATACTCGTCTATTTTCAGACGGATACATGTATGTAACATATGTCATTAAATAAAACATTTCACATATGCAATTTATACATGTAAACATATATGTGTTAACTTGAAGACCGAACTATCGAAAATCAGTGGGTTAACTTGTATTCACAAAACAATGAGTATCTGATTTTACATTTATCTATTCTATTTGAAATAGATAGGGTTTAATCGAGTGTGTTATTTAATTTGTATTGAAAGTTAAAGAATGGTCACTTGTTAACAATTTGCAAGAATATTTACAAATGTTGACACAATAATATGAATAATAGTGATAAAACATAGAATAAAAAATTTACGTGCATATTTTTTTTTTGCATTACACAAAAATAGTGTAAATATTGTCAAACCATTAAAAATGAAGAGATGTTGCTTCAGCTATGCGCACTTTATCTTACCTATGATATTTTTGAGGTCCGTGTTTGCTCTGCTCCTATTTTGTTTTGTTTTATTGACTTTTGATCTTGAATATTGTTCGTTATATCAATATGTTTCATGCTATTTTATTTTTGAAAAGTGCATGTTGGTGTGACCAGTTATGAAAAATACCTTAAAATTATTTTTTAAAATAATATCACGGAAAAGAATTTATCAGATCTAAGTTATCTTACTGACTGTTTTCTGCGGACTAGACTAATAAAAACACCCACATGGATTCAACTATCTTTGACTGTTGTCATCGACGAATTGCTGTACATTACTTGTTTTACAGTAGCATTCTCGTGTTATATATGTACATGTATTTCTCTGTTTTCCGTATTCTATTGTACTGATGAGCTGCATAAAAATGTCAAACATAATAAAAATGGGGAAGAACAGAACTTTTTTATTTTATTTTGATACTATAATAAGTAATTTGCTTTAACAATGATAATGGAATTTCATTAAAAGGTGATAAAACAATAGTCCGTAAAACAAAAAACAGATAAATAAAAAAAGGAAGAGTTAAAATAGAAAATTTTACTGGAAAGAATTCAAATCCTAAAAAGTATTATTATAATTTAAAATTCCCTAATTTTAAACAGAAAAGGTTATATGTATATATGATTTCCAGGAAAGCAATATATTTTAAGTATGAAATAAACTTGCAAGGAACGTAAAGTGCAAACAAACAATTTTCCTTTAAATAAGGAAAATCACATTTAAAAATCTATTAATAAATTTTCCTATATATCAATTAACTTCCAACTTTTCTTAAAAATACTAGGAATTTTTCCATACAAATATTCATGTAGAATGCATTAATAATGAAAGCCGCCGAAATAAAAAGGGGACGAGAATAATAAGTACTTCTTATCTAGCAGTATCCTCCGAGGTCAATGTGTTTTTATCCTAATTTCATCGTGTCCGTTGTGTAAATAAATTTGAAATACTGTTTTCTTTTATAAGCCATGTCTTTGTTATAACTATTTTACTTTCAATTAAAGTGGTGGAAATGCCTTTATTATACATGCGCTTGAAAGGGGGGGGGGGCATGGGGGTTATATACCTGTACAATGTAGTGCTCGGGATGTCCGTCCTCTTGTACATCCGTTCGTCTGTTGCGTTTTGGGGTACCCATCTCTTATCTGCAACTCCTCTTATAGCACAGAATGAAATTTAATGGGACTTTCAGAGAATCTCTGTTACATAGTGCCATTGTCACCTCCTATTTTACTGTTTTGATCCGACATGTATATCATATATCGGTTTCTCGTAGCAAAACATTGACACTGTCATTCTTTCTATAATATTAAAGGGTACCTATCTCTTTTCCGCATCTTCTCCTTCACCATTGAATAAAATTAAATGTTGTATTTTCACAGATTGTTTATTACATAATGCCATTGTGCATCCGCCTCCGATATGATTATAATGGTGATGTCCATGTCTTGCTATGAGAGACCCAAAATAAGCGTCATATCAGAAGTAAAATAAGTGGTGCACAATGCCATTATATAATAAAAAATCTGTTAAAGTATCATTAAATCTTATTCAGTGGTAAAGGAGGAGTTGCAGATAAGAGATGGGTACCCCTCAATATTAAAGAAAGAATGGCAGCGTCCGTATTTTTCTATGGGAAACCCAAATTATGTGACGGATTAAAAAATAGAATAGAAGGTGCACAATGGCACTATGTAAGAGAAATTTTATGAAATTTTCATTTAAAAATCATTGAATGGTATAACAGGAGTTGCGGATAGGAGATGGGTACCCAAAAGCGTAACGGACGGACGGAAATATGGACACATTCAGAGTCCAAACTCTAAAGTCAGTCTATACAGGCATTCGTAAACTTGACAGTTAGTCTAAGCAGTCATCGGGGCACTCCACAGTCAACCAATGCAGGCTCTTATGAATCTCCGATTGTCTGCATTGACCATAAAACTAATCTGCAAAAATTGCATAGGACTTTGAGAGAGTCTCCCAATGTTAAAAAATAATGACGTTGTCGGACGTCATGAAACTAAGCGGCGACGGGGACGGATGATCATATAATGTCGTTTTTATTTTGTAACAATTTGGGAAATGATGAACGTTTCAAGCTAAAATTTTCAACATGTCTTTATCATGTTTATTTTTATATTCCTTATAAATTTTGTAAGCTCAGACAACATAGTACTAATTTTATAGTCTTAGTTCACGAACTTTTTGATAACTTCTCGAATAATATGCAAGAAATATGTAATATAAAAACAAAACACAACGACAACGAGAAAAGAAACAGCCGAAAAAACCAAAAACTTTTTTGCTACATTTGTGTAATTATTATACAGTTAAAGTATATCATTGACGGAGTTAGCAAGATTACTGTAACAGTTCCCCTCGACCAGGACTATTTCCCGAGGCGCAGCGCGCCGAGGGAAATAGTCCTGGTCGAGGGGAACTGGAATATTGCTAACTCCGTCAATGATATACTATAACTGTTTTATTATACCGATACAAATTTAAACTGTAAAGATCACCTTTTAAAAACAAATATTCAATAACAATTTAAATAACCATTATTAGTCGAAAATACCAATTATTTCCCTAATTCTATTGCAATCAGTGCATTTTGTTTGTTGTTTACGTCTTATTTTGTTGCGTTTTGTTATATGAAATACGTCACGAAGCATTGTGTTTTTGCGTCTCTCTATTATGACGTCACAGTGTTAATCTATGACCGCGAATTAGCATGACTAGCTTTCGACCGAAGGATTAGCTCAAAAAACTAACGCACGGCGATTAGTCGATTCACAGCGATTTCTAGGGAATTGTTCAGATCAGATCTAATCACTTAATTTTATATAGGGAAAAATCAGTAGAGGTATAACAAATGTTTATATAGCATTTTTCGGATGGTTTGTGGGTCTTGATCAAGTATTAAAAATGAGCTCGATAAAAACAAAAGCGTCATAAAAAAAGAGATTTTTTCACATTTTTTGTTTCTCGATTAATGTTATATGAATTAAAATAATCTTTTGAACATCACAATAAAACCACGTGGTACATGTGACTAATCTTTTTTGCTTACTATTGTCTACTGCAATCATCGTAAATACTCTATCAGATAAACCGCTAGCTTATCTAATGTTAAAACAACTCCAGCTGTACGACATTCAGATTTGAATACATGAAACAGGATGAACAACAAAAGTAAGTTGACGTTTGTTTCTAATTAAAATAAATTCAGAGAGAGAGAGAGAGAACTTAGTAGCTTAATGTGATTAAACACGCTTAATGAAATTGATATGTTTAGAATATTCAACAATCTTATTTCCTCTTTTTTCAGATGATAATAGTATTGTTCTCTACTTTGCTGATGACGGCGAAAGTATATGTGATTTTATCCTCGCATCTTTGGATAAATTCAAATATACAGTTCGTAAGCACAATATCTGCATTAGACGACCCCCAGAAGAAAGCAAGGTGTTTATTCTTGTTTTAACACCTGAAATGTTAGAAGAACTTGAAATTCGCCCAAAGCATTTTCTGAAGAAAATTGCATCAGGATCTGTCAATCAAGCTTTAATACATCATGACGTCATCGATGTAAAAAATAGCAACACAAGACGAGTCTTTGAGTATCAGTGCCCCGATAGTCTTACCTGGAAATGCCTTAGTATAGGCAAAAACGACGAGGAGTTCAAAATGACATGTTTTCAGATTTTTGCTTTGATAGATACGAATTTCAAAGCATTTCAAGTTCCTACTCTGGTGAATTTCAAACTGACACCCAAAGAGATTTGGACGGTAGGAGAGTTTTACTTTTACATTGTATTTTTGATTTGTTTGAAGAATTTTTTATCTATCATCACCAGCAACTCTATGTTTTTTATTTCCTGGATGGTATCAATATTTGTCTTAGATTATTTGACATGTAAAAAATACAGTGCTTGATAAATATATGGATGTTTAAAATTTATTTAATCTTACAGGCAAAAGACGATGTTATTATCACCTTCAAGAAAACAATGAACGACAAGAATATGAGTGTTCTTCTGAGACACCAATGTGGTCTTTCTAATACAGTCCAGTGTTTAAAACTAAATGAAACCGCTTACAAATTCAACCCAGAAGGTAATAATATAGCACTCTAGTAATTCTTAGATTAATTGATACTGTATAGTTACTGTAAAGTTACCTTCTCCCATTTATTTTTGTGCCCTCATCATTAGATCTTAAGGGAAAATTAAATTATAAGGATACAATTTTTTACGATTAGATCATCATTCTTAGGGAAGTCAAAGCTTTGAATTTGATACCATACTGTAAATGCATCTTTTCCGCGTAAGATTAAATTGACTGTTATGTACACAATCACAATATTTTCGCAGATATTTGTCACAGCGTTTTTACATCTACCAGTAATTTTAGCAATCAATTATTCATACCCGCGATTATAATTAGCATTGAATTTTTATTTAGTAGAATTATGAAGACTTTGAAAAAAGTGCTTTTTCAGTGTTTAAAGAAATCTTGTTGAACGAAACTAAAGTGCATATGATATGTCATAACCATACATGAATGGCTATTTTAAAAGTACAGGAACTGTAGAAAAAAAATATAGATGAATACTAAACGATTATATTACACTACATGTATAAGAAAAAAATTGTTAAAAAAGCTTCTTTCTCTTATTAAAGGAATGCCAGAGGGAGAAGTTTTAGTGGAGGTTCTGGTTGACAACTCATCTTTGGGAAAAACGTCATTTGTAATTCGTCCTAAAATGCAGCTACTCTCAGATCTCTTAGATGACGTCATAAACCCCATTGATTTCATCTGTAAGACAATGAAAACTGAAAACCCTGAAGCTTTAGATCTGAATTTAAGTGAAAAATTCTCAAACTTCAAAACTCCCAGAATTCCCCTCACCGGTCTAGAAAACTTGAATCAAGAGGAAAATTCGAAAATATTTGGTGGGTATACATATATGTAAACAAATGTATAGTAAGTGCAAAAGCAATTAAGAACATGAAATGATTTAAAAAGTTTCAATTTTCAAAAATATAAAACTAGAGGTACTGTGAGCAATGAGCTCGGTAAATGATACCCCCGGCCTCCCATATGGGTATAGACCATGCCTGATGTCCAATCCAGTTATGTAATCTAACATAATAAAATATTGATTAAAAAAAAAAGTAATTCAAGAAAATTATTTTTAAAAACTGTAGTGAAGATGCAATCAATTTTTCCTTTTCTCTGTGCTATTTCGAGACAAATTATGATATTTATCTTTTTTCTTTTCAAAACAATTCATCATGAACATAACTTTTAAAAATTGTAAGATGTATGTCCGTAAAATTTCCGTTCTTGTATAACTCTTTCTCATATGCCATTTAGTTGTTATAGCTTGTCCCCATAAATATAATTTGATTTCTATTCCTCTTGGCTGTGATTCTCACAAAAATGTACACATAGATACAACTTTTGCAATAATGTTATGCTAAAACTTTTAGATTTTACATAACAGGAAGTGATTACCATTAAAATGAATGCTATACATTCATGATCAAATTCAATCCCTATGACAATTAAGAACAAAAATAGAAATATTAAATGTTAAGTTTAAGGGTTTACTAATACTTTAATAGTTTTACTAAAGTATTTTTTTCTTGGCTGTTAAACTATACAGCTCTCTAATATGGAGTTTAGGAAGTGATGAAACATGATCAATTGTAGACATGACGAAAACTCAAAGTTCAAATGTACTCTTATAACACAGTAATAGCAATACAATTAGATCACTAATACAGACCTGGGAACATGCCTTTTTTTAGACTGTCGAGACACCCCAATCTTGAAGATGTTGCATAGCGTATTTTTACATACACAACACCCAAATGTACTAAATTATATAGAACATCAGATACAAATGTCAATAGTTTCGCCCATATTATATTTCCAAAGATCTTCAATATTACACAGAAAAAAAAACAGTGTTCTTATCTTATTGTTTACAAAAAAACCACCCAGATTATGAAATTAAATACACGTTATATTAGAACATTTCAGTACTTTTGCACCAATATCATATTTCCGAAAAATTCAATATTTCTTGTCTATCTATCTATGTGCTATCACAGGCGGTCTAAAATACCCTTTCAAAGCGTTTTATACGGATTGACAACGACATTGGGTTATAATCATGTTATTTCATCCTTAACATAATGCAATAATTTACCAAAGAAAGACGCAAACTTAACATAGCTCTAAGCAAAAGTCAATTGTAGTCCTTTATGGAGAATTGGAGAATTGCTAACAGAAACACGGGTTCTATGGCTTATAAAATCATAAGGTGAACAGTAATTGATTGAAAATATACCTACAATACAAATCTATGAACAAAGTATAAAGAATAGACCTTAAGAAATTCCAGAGGTGGGATAAAGTTCCTTAGAAAATTAGACTTCAATTGGTCATGTACACGGAATATTCCGTAGTAAAAGTAGGCATTAAAACGATAAACCTGACAATAATTGTTATCAAAATACGACCGAAAGATAGATTACATTTGTTTAGTCATTATAACGACCATATATAATTTACGAGTTTGCTAAACTTATCTCTCAAAATCTTTCCTGGGTTTAAAAATTGAAGTATATAACTCAGGGCATACTCTTAAGTATTGAATGAGTTGAGAAAAATAAACGCCATATGCAGGTGATAGAAGTAAACACATAAGGAAAATTTACGATAGAAAAGCTGTCATCTCGTTTGTTTGGGTTCCACTAAAATCGGACACGGTTCAGGTCACCATTAATGTAGCCAGAGATCTGGAGCTACCAGTGTTCCTTAACAGACCCTACGTATTCAACACTGATGAACAGAAACCTGTAAACTTTACTGTTGGATCTGTGTCAGCAGTCGATCCAGATATTAGGGTAAGAGACCAAGGCTTACATGTCTATCAATATTTCTGAGTGGATGTTCATTAGGCTTTCTTGTATTGAACATTTCTATTTTGATGTTTTTCATGATGCAATAATGTATATGTAAGAGTACTGATTTGTTTGAATTTGTATCAAATGTTGCCTTGTTGCAATATCAAGGGGCATTTTCCTCCAGCTTAATTATGACCAACACTGATACCCATCAGTTTGCCTTGGGAGGGGGGCTGAAAGTTATAATGTGCATTGCAGTTTCTGTCCCTTTAATAACTTGCTGTAATTGACTTTAGGTTTTTTTCCTTGTTAATTCATTGATGCAATGTTACTGCATGTAATGGGGGGAATTAAAAATTAAATTATAGCAAGAGATTATGATGATGTATTTAAGTGACCATTTCTATGTTGTTAACACTAATTTGCTGTGTTTAATAGGATGGATCAGTAAGTAAATAATATCTGTCATGGCAACAGATACAACAAACCAAAGAATACTTGTACACACTTTGCTGCAGTAGAAAAAGAAATGTATGTAAACAACTCCACATAATTATTTCTAAAAATTGTTTTAAAAACCATTGGTTTTCCTCATCTGTCTTATAATGGAAAAAAAAATCATCTTAAAGTGTGGAAAGATTTGAGAACTTAGTACAAAAGGGAACTGCAAATAAATGAACATTTTAAGTTTGAAAAAAAGGGGGGGGGGGTGAGTGTGGAGTTGTTTGTAATTGCTTATTTTTTTCTGATATGTACATGTATATTGTATCTGCCTCCAGCCATCTTGTGCTTTCTGGCTTTGAGTAAAGTTGTTATATGGTGAGAAGTGTTAGGTTTCATTGACTCTGAATCAGGTGAAAGTTTCAAGATTTATACCCAGGTTTTCCATTAAAAAATATTGCATGCATTTCTCAAAATACAGGGATGGATATGGTGAATGACATGAGAAAAAGTCACTTTATAAAGAAATTAAGTAGCAGTTGTTCAGTCATTATGCATGTTGAGTACAACTTCTGGTAGAGGCTGCATGATAAATATTAAATACAAGACTTGTTTATATAAGATTTGCATGAATACTGGGAGTATAAGGATCAACTATTAGATTAATGTCATTCAGTGATTTCTGAATAAAACGTTTTGTTTTTTTTGCTAAAGAAAATTTTCATTAAAATATGAAAATAACAAAATAGACATAATGATTTCATAATAACAAAATTTAGATATTATTGTCTTGTAAGCATCTGAGTATTTAGTCCATAAAGTGTTTCTCATTTTGACATGGTGATTTTCCTTCCAGTCTTAACTTATTGTCCAACCTTTTTTTCCTCCCACATCACTGAAATATCTATTGAACTTTCAACTTCCAATTTTAGACACAAAAAGTTATTTATTTACTCAATCCTGATTTGTCATCAATGACCCCTGAAACTTCGTTTACGGGGGCATAAAAAAAACCATTGACAAGGTTTGATCCAAAAGTAGTGTCACAACTGTTATATATAAAATACAGTGTATTGAATAATCAAATGTTATCAATAAAACACTATATAGACAAAAACCTATCTATTTTGACTTTTGTTCTAAAAATTCATATGCTATACATTATTTTAAAACTATAAAAAAAAAACACAACGGCCTCATCCATCGCCAGATGAATACAAAGAAACAGTTATTGATTTCTTCTAATACATGTAAAACCCCTATGGAATTATACTCAGTATTCAGCTTTAAACTAAATTCATAATTGGTGGAAGGACTTTTAAGATTCACCTAAGTATTTTCTTGTGACAAGCCCTTTTCTTGGATATATATTTTTTTTATTATCTTTTCATCCTGACCTAGACGTTTTACTTGCATTTGAGAAACTTTTACAATGGTATCAAGAATTCACAAAGTTGAACACATTTTCATTTTGTTGATAATGACTGTTTTATTTTAGTAAGCTTAAAGGGAAAAAAGAAGCATATAAAAATTTAAAGATGATTTTATTTCGATCGTGATTAAAATTTGAAAAGATTGGTTTATATCTTAATTTAAATTCTCTGAAATCTTCATTAATTTGTTAATTCTGATATTTACAAGAAGCGAAACATTTTTTGGAGTTATTGTTCTTCTTATGTGTAGAACATGAAATACTTTTCAAAAATGTGAAAACTAAATTATTTACTCATTTATCACAAGTATAAGACAGAATATATTGCATATAAAGAGTTTTAAGACAAATGTAAAAAAAAAAAATCCAATGCCACAATATCTTGGCAATATAACATTACTGCGTATATAAAAATACTTGTTTATCACACAATGTTTCAGCAGGCATACTTAGTCAAGTGGATACTTCGTTTAATAAAACATGTGATTTACCTCCACAATTGGCACGGACGTGCCGTCTCCACTGGCGCAATCCTGCAACTTTTACACCCGCGGGGTGGTGTGTTCAGGGAAGAAAGAGAAATAAAGACGCTAAAATTTCTTAGCCTAGGTCACGCAAGTCGTTTGACCTCCCACTCTGTGAGACCATGCATCGATGCAACAAACGTATAGGTGACCTAGACTATTAAATTTCTTAGAGGGAGGAATTCTGAAGAAATGAATACCTGACTAAGAAAGATAACTCCTTTCAACAAATGTACTTTCTATATATACAAAAACATACAAACGTGTGGGATAATACATTTTATTAAGAGCGAGATTGGTTTTTATTTTTCATTTCATTATTATTTTAAGTGACAGATTTTTCGCAATAAAAAAATAATTTCTTTCTCTATACTAAGAATTTCCTTAGACATATAATGTTATTTTGCACCCTGTAAGATCGTGCAGGCGTAGTCGTGTGGATACTTCGTTTAAATGAAACATTTGACTTACCTTCAAACTCGACGGGAGACCGTTTGTTTCCACTGACGCTTCCCTGTACTTTTGCACCCGCTCTACTGTCATCAGGGGGGGGGGGGGGGGGGGGGGGTATAATAAGAAAGCATTTGCAATTTTAAAAACGAATTATTTAAAATTTTAAAATCTCATGTTGTTATATCACCAGAAGCATCAGATTCCGAGCTTCCCACTATCCTCCATTTTGCTGCCAAATACGGTTTACGTCGGTTCTGCGAGACGTTGATGAAATATCCTGGTTATAAGGCCGCTAGGTTGATAAAAAACAAAGATGACAAAACCCCAAGTGAGATTGCTATACTTGCAGGTCATGGTTCTCTTTCAGAGCAAATTCAGGTTGGTAAAATTAAAAAGCAGAAAAACAAGAAACGTGTACGTTTTGGACATAGTCCTAAAGCTCTTTAGATCTATGTTTTAGAGAATCATATTTTCTCTATCTGTGGTAACTTCTTTTTTATTTAATTTTTTTTCAGAATACAGAGTGTGTGTCTGATTATGAAGAAATAAGTGAGTAGATTTTGATCATTTTGCTCTTTTGTGGGTGTTAACACCATTGTTACTTTAATTACACAACTTTTAATTTAAACTTACATTTTACTATATGGTAGTTTTAGATTTTTATAATTATTTTTTTTTCAAAATACCGTCTTTACAAACCCAACATGATCTGCTTTCAAGAAAAGGTGTTTGGGTTTAACAGATAATTTGTGAGAATTACAGAATTCTCTTAATGCTGTGATTCATTGTCTTTTGCTATAGTCCTATTCTTTCGAGGTATAACAATTTTTTTCTTTACAATGTTACACATGAACACATCTGAATAGCAGATAATTTCTAAGTTTTGAGTCAAATTTGATGTACGTTACATTACCAAAGTATTCTATTTAAATGTTCCATACATGCGCCTAAAAAACCCAATTATTAATTAAATCGATATATCACTGCTATTATTGTGCATTATTTAAATGCATTCCAGTTTACAATGAATTGTATCACCATTATGTTGCACATACCTTAATCAAACATATATTGTACATATACCATCTTTCTTATCAAACTTGATGATATAATAATAAGTCAATGTTTACGCTTATGTCACTTTTATGTATGTATGTAAACATACGAAGTGGGATCAAATATTTATATCTATATCAATTAAGAAAGGGGATTTTTCTTGATTTAAAAAAAAATTCACCTTAGTTATCTGCTTTATACATGTAGCACACAATATAAGTCTGACTAACCTTCGCCGAGTATCTTATTAGGGTTTCTTTAAACATAGCAAATGCAAGCCTTCAAACCATCGGAGGTTAAAACACTCCATATCATGTACTTATAGTAAAAAGCTGTATACCTAGAAACACTTTCACAAGGAAGGTAAGCCAGTAAGAAGGGTTAAACAAAAATCCTTTCAAGTTTGTGCCCTTTTTAAAAGATTTTTATAAGAGCACATTTCAGGCTTATTTCTCACTTAAAGGAATTAGTCAGGGAAGCTTCAAGCATAATTGTTTGAAAGTTACAACTATGGGTATTGTGATCCCTGATTGACTCAAATTAAGTGCAATATCAAAAAGTAAAATAGGAGATACACAATGGTACTATGCAATATAGAATACATGTATGTGAATTTTATTTATAGGAGGCGTTGTGGATAAAACATAGGTTGCCTTCAATATTATAGAAAGAATGGCAGTGTTAATTTTTTGCATTGGGAAACAAAAAATGTGTCCGATCAAAATGTAATATATAAAAGTGCACAGTGGCACTGTGTAACAAAGATTCTGTCATTTCTGTGAGAGCTTCATTTAATTTTATTCTGTGGTATAAAAGGAGTTACAGAAAAGAGATGGGTACGTATACCCCAAAGCTAATTCTCGTAGAATTTAAACAAGCTGTTATGGCAATAAACTAACTTGGTGTGTTTTGATTCCTTCATAATGGAGAAGGTTGGAGAAAATGAATTTGCTACACTAATTTTTAACTCCGGGGTTTTTATGAATTTTGAGCTGCATGTTTAAAGAGTAATGCTTTGAGCCCTATACTGGGCTATATTAAATCTATCTAATGACAAATAAAAATCACAATCCAAATCCACTCTTTGCTGCTGTTATCACTGATTAAATGAATTTAAAAAATAAAATTCTACACACATTAATTTTGTATATTAATTGCAAGGTCCTATTCATAGTAAACGAAACATATTACAAAAAAATTAATTTGAACAATACTGCTTTTCGGCTCAAGTAAAATAAAATGTTCGGGTTATGTTTCTTTATAAACCAGATTTTGGACAAATATGTGTGATCATATTCATTATAATTCTGTATAAATATTTTCAGACATTGCTTTAGAAGAGACGGACTCGGACTATCTGACCTTTCCCATGGAAGAAGAAGGTAGTTTTTTTCAATTAAAATAATGTTATTTGAACTTTAAAAATCTAATCTTACAAGAATGTATGGTCTTTTAAATCACTTAAAAATATAAAATGACATTAACTGATCATGATTCTGATCTAAATTCAGTGCATACACGAACCGGCTGGCCAGCCATACACTATACCTATAATTACAGTATTTATTTAGTGATTCAGCGTAAATCATAAAACCTATCAAATTTCTTCTTGACTGGTCACAATTTCTTTTACTTCCTTCTCTTATTGAACGCTGTGTTTTCCTTACACTTAACTGAAGAGATGTATCATGGTATCTACGTACTCAACATTGGACAAGTGAAATATTTCTTTTTCAATACTGTATATGATTCGGAGATCTTTGCTGATTTTTGATACACTCTTTTACTGCGCGAACACTTATGCATATGCATTTTTTTTAAATATATATATATTTGATATACTGTTGTATATTCTTCAAAGGTGTTTCTTCTTTTTCAAACAGAAAATACATGCACAGTGAAAAGACCTGAAGTAAGCATGCTAAAACATTGTATCATTCTATAATTCATATAAACTTTTAATTATACAAGCATATTAAAAAAAACAAATAAAGATTCATCATTGAAAATGAATGATGTAATTAAAAATAAATGCTTGCAGTTTCAAAGAGAAATCCATGCACCGTCCTTTCCACCAAAATGTCCTGAAAGAGGTACTAGTTTTGAAAAATATATGTTTATATATTAAAAAGAAACATTAATCTGAAATAAAGTCTTAATCACCCGTATTTGATTCCCTTGATTTACAGACAGTGGCGTCCATGGCAGCTCAGATAGTGGATCCGCGGGCAGTATGAGGAGAGGTGCCGAAAGCTGGTCCGGGGGCAGTTTGAGGAGTAGTGGGTCGGGGGGTAGCTTGAGAAAAATGTCTGAGATTTGCCTAGGAAGTGCCAATACTGGCTCCAGAGGTAGCTTACGAAGAAGTGCCAGCACTGAGTCCGGGGATAGCTATAGAAGTCGAGTAAGTAAACTAAAGAAGAAACATTGAGGTGATAACGATGAAAAGTCGGGTGATCTTTAAATATAATATCATGATTATTATGTAAATTAAAATGCTTTCTTCTTCGATAAATCATTTAACGTCAGATTTTATTTGACCACAGTAACATATATAAACAAGAGGCCCATGGGCCACATCGGTCACCTTAGTAACTTTGGTGACGCAGTTCTTTACCAGATTTCCTCTCGTGTTATACCTAGTGTGGCCTCCTACCTCCTCTCCTGTCAAGATTTTAATACTTTGGAATCTAATCTACCCCACGATGCTTCCACATAAGTGTCAACTTTTCTTGCCAAGTAGTTCTTGAGAAGAAGATTTTTAAAGATTTTTCTAATTATTTCTACATGTAAGTAAAACTTGGATTCCCTATTGTGACCCCGTCCTACTCCCCTGGGTCATTATTTTAACAATTCTAGAATCTACACTACCCCAGGATGCTTCCACATAAGTTTCAACTTTTCTGGCCGAGTGTTTATTGAGAAGATTTTTAAAGATTTTTCCTCCATTCATATATTTCTATGTAAAACTTGGATTCCCTATTGTGGCCCGCCCTACTCCCAGGGATCATGATTTTAACAATTTTAAATTTACACCACCCAGGATGCTTTCATATAAGTTTCAGCTCCACTGGCCCAGTTGTTCTTGAGAAGACGATTTTTAAAGATTTTTCCAAATATATATTTCTATGTAAGACTTGGATACCCTATTGTGGCCCCGACTTACCCCCGGGGGTCCTGATTCTAACAATTTAGAATCTAGACTACCCAAGAATGCTTCCATATACGTTAAGCTCCACTCGCCCAGTGGTTCTTGAGAAGATTTTTTTAATGACCCCACCCTATTTTTGTCTTTTCTTGATTATCTCCCCTTGTAAGGGGACTTTGCCCTTCATTTTACCAATTTAAACTCCCCAATACCCAAGGACGCTTTGTACCAAGTTAAATTTAAATTGACCCAGTGGTTCTTGAGAAGTTGAAAATGTGAAAAGTTTACAGAAGGACGGACGGACGAAGACATCGGGTGATCAGAAAAGCTCACTTGAGCTTTCAATTCAGGTGAGCTAAAAATTGAAAATTGTCTGTCATATAATTATCTATTTAAATCTTTTCTACCTTATTGTCAACCATTCTTACAAAATTCATACACTTGTTTTTACTTAGCTATTGTGTTTCTCAAACAACTTTATATTTTACAGACTGCAAGCCGACTAAGTCTTCTCGAGAACGAGGCTTTGTCACTTCCGGGAAATTTTACAGATAATTGGTCTTGATTCTAACATGCCATCATATCTAGGAGAACATAAATAACTCTAATTTATATCTCTCCAATAGACTTTTATATATGTGCTCTTGACCTGAAATTGCAGTATCGCAGTGTATAAACATTGCTAAATACATTAACATGCACTGTCATAATTTGTACATACATCATGTTAGGCTTAAACTCGAACTGATTTTCGAAAATCAAAGTTAACAATGAGTGAAGCCAAGCACAAAACGTGAGATTCGATATTTTTTTTTCCCTTGAGGTTTCCTTATTGGGTGTATTTCGTGTACTGATGAGGAAAGTAGAGATATTTGTATCCGTTCATCAAAAGAAAGTTATACAGGAAATGCGTTTGGGTGAATGGTGTGATCTTTCCACCTTCTTCATTATTATAATTCATCTTCCTCCTTTTCACAGACTACATGTGTACATCACATGAACATTTATTGGTGTGTATCGATTCGATTCAACTTGACATTTTTGTTGTTTTCATATATGTATATATAATAGTTACAGATATATCTATTAATTATGATATTTATTTGGAGTAATACTGAGATGTTGATTTGTTGACACAGGTGTTTCCAAAAAGAGTTCTTTATTTCGGGCTTAGATTTTCTTGGAAAATATGTTTATGTGGAAAAATATCAAAAAATGTTATTTAAAGATAAAATTGTATTTAAATTGAGCACAGGGTTCTTAAATTATTGCAGAACTCTGATGATAAATACAATTTTTTTCCTTATTTTCTTTCTACTGTATCAAATAGTTAAAATACATAAATATTCGCATATTTGATCTTTGATTAGCTTTACTTCCCGAAAAACCAAAACAAGCAGATGAATATTGGCACTGAAATCTATGTGTCCCTCTCTTCCTTATCATTTTAAAATTGTTATAATGATTTTTCATTGTAATCCTTTCCATCATTAAAGCGTCCTTTTTATCTCTCTCAGGAAGCAATTTTGTCCATTTACTTTCCGAGTAGTAGATCAGTATACTTCCTTAAGAGTAATGATAAAGTTGTTTTCTGTTTTTGCAAAAAATACATTTGATGACTTTGTTGTGAACATTGTAAATAAAGTGTTTTGAGTGGATGTAATGTAAGATTTTATGTGCAAATTTAAGGCATTCTATTGTAGCGTTCAGTTCTGATCCTGTTATCATATATATAAAAAAGAAAGTTCCTTTATTTCAAATAGCAATTGTAATACATGTATATAGAAATATTCTATCTTAATATCACTCAAATTTTCATGTATTTTTAAGACATTGATATATAATTTTTTTTATCTGATAATTTTAAGCAACAAAATCTACTGACATTTTATATTTTATCAATGCCAAGGAAAAGAAGGGCAAAATTTTATCTTATTTTTCAGACACCAAAAAACTCAACTCGTAAAAACAATATCCATTTTATTTTTTTAAAATTGGGACAACGAATAAATGTTCTCAGGTGTTGTCTAGACCCTGGTGCTTAAGCGAGTAATTAATCTTTTTAATTTGTCTTATGATTTGTTTGTTGTCCTTTTCACACGAAACTTAAAAATTTATTCGTCCGTTTCTGACAAAAAAACGTTACAAGATTTGAATGATTGATCACATTAAGATTTAAAGACATCATGTGAGTTGCAATTAATTAAATCTCACGTGAATTTTATTTTCTGAAAGAAAGCCAAATAGAGCATTGATTCAGGATGTAAATTCGACTACACATAACGCATGTGGTTAAGATCATGTTTCGTAATTGGATATGTTTTGTCTTCATTACATACATTTTAACCTCAGAACAGACGGGTCCTAGCATGGAGAAAATAAAAAAAGTAGTATTGAACAAAACGACTCAGTAAGGGACCAGTGTTTAACTGTGAAATTAAAATATTAAATCTTTTATGTGATCCATGTCTATCATTTATAATTGGTATAAAAACTAACAATCATACATGCGATATCAATAATGGTTATTTTTATCATTGGTAAGAACCATTTACGAAAATCTGCCATATTAAACTTATGATAAATCTTGAATCAAAAAGGGAGTGTGAAACTTCTGCTACTTATGCTGATTTAATCATTTTTGCATTACATGTACATGTAGAGAAGAAGTAAACCCCGTTAGAAGAAAAACCAACCCATCCTCACCCTCCAGATTTGTTTTCCTGAAAATCAAACCCATCAATCTAATGCTTGTCTTCCAAGAAATGTTTTCTCGCTGTAAACTGCCTACTCTGCTTCATTGAGCACCTTCCTCGATAAACCGAGTTCATAAATTATTTCCTTGATATAATTAAAACACTTAATCAAAGTTTATTATGTATACTCGATCGCGACTCTATACTGGATCGTATTTAATGAAAATATATCATATCAATAAAGGTTTTAATGAAAGCATTTATAGTATTGATCCTAGATAATGCGTTCAAAAACATCTACATCTGCATGCATTTGTCGATTTAAAAGCTCTTCCTATTCGAATTTTACCTGTATATTTCAATTTTTGGTCATTTACGTGAAACACTCTGGTTGAATCGAGTGTAGAACTTATAAGGGAAACTTTACCTTTTACCTTTTACGTTTACAAAGTTAACTTCCTGCTTCATTGTTCAAATTTTATCTTATATTAAGCGTCCAGGTAATTATTGAATTTGATTTATATTGACATATTATTATTAGTCAAGTCGGCAATGTAAGTTGTTTTTTTTCTTTTGAATTGATGTACACTGTGATATACCTTTCTAATCTTCGGTGTAATACTTGATCATGAGATATCCCACTGTGGGACGTGGAGACCGGTCCTTCGAATAAGACCGTATAAACCGAGGTTGCATTAGGTGCTGGCACGAAAAAAATCCCTCCCTGCTCAATGGCCAAAAGTGCCAGTATAGGACAGCATTTGCAGCCCTCCACCGGCAAATGGTGGCGTGTCCATATAAGTGAAAAATTCTCGAGATGGAAGTTTAAAATCATACAATCAATCAATTAATCATGAGATATAAATGGCTCAGAGAAAAATGAAAATCACAAATACCCTCTTAAAAATTAGGCAATTAATTAATGTAACTAAAATAAATGATTGAATCATATACACGTATGTGTATTTTTTAACTCAAATACATGATGAATGAACGGTGGCTTCTGATTTTGGTGTCAAAGGACAGTCTGGCTTCATATGGTTACAATAGTAGTGGAATAATCAAGGTTCTGTCACAGTGTAAGTTATTACTATAGCGCCTCTCATCCCTACAGAAGGCCCAGAGAATGACGTCACCATTTGAAAACTAGAGGTACTGTGAGCAATGAGCTCACTAAATGATACCCCCGCCTACCATATGAATGTAATGGCAGTGTCCATGTTTTGCTATGGGAAATTCAAAATATTTGTCGGATCAATAACTAAAATAGGAAGTCACAATGGCAATATGTAATAAGGATTCTGTAAAGTTTCATAAAATTTCATTCAGTGGTATGAGAGGAGTTGCGGGTAAGAGATGGGTACCCAAAAGCGTAACAGACGGACGTACGGACATACCGATTACAATATACCCTCCCGCTTTTCAAGTTTTTAAATAAAAAACTTATTTTTAAATAAAGTGACCAGGATTGACCAGAACTGATCAGTCACAAGACATTGACATGACATATGGTTGCAAACACCACCGCCACAAACAACAAGAACAACACCATCTGCAACTATAACAAAATAAAAAGAACGACAATATCAATAACAAAATCATCACTACAACCCCAACTAAATCACTTTCCACCACAAACATCACTACAACCACTACACCCCCTCCCAAAAAAAAAATCATCGTTCACCAACCATCATCAACAACAGCAACAACGAAAACAACATCACTACCACCACTACCACCACCTGCAACACAACGTCACCATGTTGTAGTGTTGTTGTTGGTGCATGTTAATGCTATTGGTGGTTGTGGAAGCTGTCATGTTGGTGTTTTTGTTGATGTTGCATGGTGTGGTGATCTTGATGGTAAATGGTGATGTTGTAGTTGGAGGTGGTTGTTGTGATAATTTTGTTGTTGATGATGATATTTATGGTGTATGATCCGGTGATAATTGTGGTGCCTTGTGAAAATGTTGTTTCTTGTGGTTGTTAATACAGCAATGATATTGTTAGTCTTTGAATTTTTTTGTTGTACTTGGTGGTGATGATGTTATTATTTTTCGTTGATTGTTTTAGTGTTTTTCTTCTTGCTGATTGTGGTGTTGATTATGGTGCATGGTGTAGTGATGTTTGTGTTGGTGCATGGTGATGTTGTTTCTGCTGATGGGGTTGCATTTTTTTCAAATTGTGACGTCATTTTCTGCGCCTAGGTCAGGAAGACACTTTTGGGAGGCGCTTTAGTAAACACTGGCGCAGAAACCTGCTTTTTCCACTGCTGACAAAAAGAACACAGTATTGACATATACAAGACAATTAAGCACTTAAAAAGAAGAAGCCAGAATATCTCTGGTCTGGGTTTTTCTTGCCTTTATAAATAAATACATGTATACATAATTATGGGGGTATCCCCCAGCTAGTGATATTAAGGGTATTGACGACTTAAATTCTTTTCAAATTCAATCTCACCCAAGAAGCTGTTTAATGCTTTTTATTTTTTTTTCTAGTGTATTGATTTTTAACCCTTTTTATAATCATTGTATTGAAGTGTTGGTATTTACTAGTTCTTTCATTACCTTTCCGTCTTATTTCTTCTTATCTATTAAATGTCTCTCCCTTTTAATTCTCATATTTCTCCCTCTCTTCTCTCAAAATGCCTTTTTCTTCGTCGTTAAATGTTCCCCTTAACTAATATTATTTTACCTCCCTTTCTCTTATTGTCTTTTTTTCTCCTAACCTCTTCTACACTCTTTTTATTATAATATCTCCCTCCCTTTGATGATAAATAATTTTTTGTTATATAAAGTACTGATATTTAATTAAAAGGCTTAATGAAAAACCGGATATCTTTCTTTAATTTAGTCATGTAATAAAAATAGAATGTATCTCTACTGGTAATATACTGAGAAATCATATAGATATGTGTTAGTCAACATTTTTTCTCAAAGTTTTATCTTCAGAAACATCATCAAAACTAATGCAGGAAGTTGCTGTAGATGTCAATATATATAAATTTCATAGGCTGAGCAACAACTTTTACAAATATACGTATATCTAATTTACTAGTGACTTCCTTCTAAATAAGTCATTTTCCCTTTTGTTGCTTGTTTACTTGCGAACGTTAAGTGCCCGCGATATAGGAACATATTTACAGTAAGGACCCTGGCTTGTGAATATTTGCCAAAAAATCTATTATACCCTACATATAGATCTTTCTTGTTTTTAAAAATTTTCCCTTGATTTTATTAATTTTGAGATGCCATTGAAAAGGACAGCTTAAGACATATGCGATTGTTTTCTTAAGTTTTATTATTAAGATTAAAATAACAGTAACACATGTGTTGCAATCCACCTGCAACAAAATCACTTTATAGCAGTATTTGCATTGAATTTTTCAAACATTGAAGTATATACATTATTATTAATAACAACTCTCAAAAACATGTCACAGAAAGTTAAAAAAATGACTGAATTCACATGTAAATGGGGTAATGCAAATAATCATTAAAACGTTGTCATGAATACTGCAAAAGTTAATGCATTGTAGAAAACAGAAAAAAATCGATATGGACATAAACAGACTAAATGAATGAAATTTACAATATATGTACAAGTAAAAATAATCAGACAAATACTAAAAAAACTGACTTATGTCTGCATGTACACTGTATTGCATATTTACATTTCAAAAACCTATAAATAGAAACAAAAAAATGTCTTTTTTTTCAAAATTGCAGAATGTTGTTTGTAAAAAATATTGCACTGTTTTTGAGATTTGTAGAATGACTGTATGTTATTTTCTTTTTGTAGGAAGTTCCAGCAATTGTAGATTTTTGTCCTTCTTCATTTTATCAATTCTCACTGATTTTCTCCTCTGAAATAAACAGAAAAATTTCCATTGGAACTCAACTTTCCTTGACTATTTAATAATAATAATAATATTTTTATAATAATAATACCAATAAAGTTTGTAAGTTACAGTCCTTTCTGGTGTGAAATATATCTATATCAAGTTTAACTTCATACGAAATTAATGCACCGGAAGAGGAAGTAAAGGCCTACTGGGATAGATATTAAATTGTTTCTGGTATCTGAGATATCTGTATTTGTCTACTCATATAACAAGACAAAAAGGCTTTTTCTTATCTCTCTTTTAAAAAATGGGGTGGGGGAATATAGGTACATAGTCTTGTTGTTACTGCTCTCCAATCCATTTTCCGTCCTTTCCTTATTTGGAAAGACATGCTTACGATGCATAAATAAGGTGTGACTTGTTTGAAAAAAAAGATGCCAAAATGTTCTCACCACGTCGTTTCTATTGTCTTTATTTTTTCCTCCAAAGAGTGTTTTCTTGGGCTTTCTCTGTCTAACTGGTTCATCAGGCTGATCCTACAATGAATGTTAATTTTGATTACAATCTGAAAAATTTTAATGTTAAAGAACATTAAAAAAAGAATATCATGTACTTAATTGAGACTTGATTTCTTATTCAAACCTAAAATTTTCTCAGAATTTAAGGAAACATTTTTTTTCATATATATAACTCATGTACTGCAAAGACAGCAAATTTTAATCACATGCAATTTGAGCTTAACCTTTTTTGGGAATTTTTAAGGAAAGTGATATTTTGTTTTAGAATTTCCAAAATTGCATTTCCTTGACATACTTAAAAAAAGAAAAATTGACTGACATAGTAAACTGGATTTTCTTTTGAGATAAAAATACATATATTTCGAACACAGTGTTTCTAGAAAAAATGAATATATTGATACATACCTCTCCAGTAATATTTTCATCTGGATTTTGACCTTCATGACCTTTGAAAATGAAAATTTGAACAATTAACTATTAAGTTTAAAATTTAAAGCATCATTTTTACTTGTTTTAAGATTTATACTAACACAAAATATATCTTGATTGGCAATCAAAAAAAATTGAGTCATAATTATTGATTCAAATTTATAAATAATCAAATATATTGTAAAAGTAAAAACAGCTTTGATGCACTTGATTAATTCGGTGAGATAGTACTTACTGGAAGAGCTAGAAGTACTAATATTAGAGTCCCTGCTTTCCTCTGAGGGTCTGGACTTTAACTGTTGTTGATTTCTCTTATGCTAAAATAAGGAAGAACACAAACTATTGCAGCATACTTATCATCTGTACTAAATAAACAGCTTAGGCTTAGAGAGGCATAAATTAGCTGGGATTTTTAAAAACTAAGTATCCCATATTTGACCGGTTACACCCAATGGGAGTCTCCTGTGTTTTAATCAGGTAGATGGATTATTCCATAGTTAAAATGAATATAAAACAAAAGCCTGACAAACTGGTTACAAATAATAGATGTTGACTCTTAGCAGTGTATTTTTACTTTTCACTCATCTGTTATAATCGAGACCTTCTTTGTCTCCATGCGATTTTGGCCAATAAATTAAAACCATCTCTCAATTAATGTCTGACCCACTGAAGTGTAACTTACATATTGATCTAGACTTTCTTTTATTGCTTCTGGTGGACATGACATTTTTCTTCCTCCTCCCATTTTATTTTTCAGCTTACTGAAGAATCCTTTAGACTGCTGGCGCTGGTTCTTCAAGATCAAAGGAGAAGTGAAATTTAAAACTTAAGCTGACAATAAATTCAATTTATTCTTATTGCGATAAAAAACGAAAACTAAACACTATAAAATTTGCATTTAAGCAAAAAATGTAGTTAGAGAGCTTTGTATGCAAGTACACTGTATCTAGACGAAGCAAATTACCATCGCCATATCATCATCGGAGCTACACTTCCGGGAAGCACTTGCGCTTCTGTCCCTTCCTTGTCGATGAAGCACTGGGTGACCTTTCTCAAACACTGTTTCCGGTGTGCCCGGTGATAAAGGAGACCCTTGACAAAGACAATTATAAATATATATTTGTCATCGTCAGCATTGTATTTGACTTCAAAGCTAAAATCCAAAGCAATACAAAAATAGGTCAAGGACAAAAGAAACATCACGTGAACGGAAATATACCTATTCGTCCAGCAAAACGAGGCCGATTATCCCCCTCTGACATGCTTCTGCTTTGATGTGAAAGGGGTAAAGCTGGATCTCCCGACCTTTTGGTTTGATGTTCTGGAATTTCTGAAATAAAAGATTGACATTTTATAATTACATTTTCTTATATATGACTTAACACAGTGTAATTCTCTCTTCAATTTAAAAGAAAATGTTGGATCAAAAAAGGAAAACTCACCAGGTGGAATAGACCAACTGTCTGAAACCTCGCGTTTTATGTCAGATGTTGGATGCAACTTATGAGATTCTACTAGTGGTAATGAAGTTGGATGATTTTTGGGACCTTAAATGGCAGTAAAATTAAAATCATTAACATTATATTTAAACCATATACCTTTATTGTTCAATCTTGTTAAATTTTTATTGCAACCCCCAAAACCCTCACCTGTCTTGGCTTCGCTGGGACTCATATAATCATCTTCTGCAGACGCCTGTTTGTGTAGTGTAGGTTCTGGATGAGGTGACTTGATATGAGGAGGTACCTCACTCATCGGCATGTACTCTGATCCCCTATCTGACGATTCATCGGACGTAAGACCGTACCCAGAACTGGAATCCGACGACCTCGGCTTGGGAAGAACTGCAGGAGGTTTAGACAGTGTTTTACTATTGGTTCTTTGCACCGATCTCATGTCCATGTAAGAAGATGAAGTCGAGGCCATGTCAACATAGTCTGCTATTGTAGCGTCACTACCGGAAGACGAGCAAGATTGAATGGAATTTCGTGAATCCGGCGAGATGCTCGAGGAGTCTAAGGTAGTGCTTGAGTCTATGGTCGTTACTGAATCTAAGGTGGTTCTTGAGTCCATGGAAGTCCTAGAGTCTATGGAAGTCATAGAGTCTATAGACATTCTTTCTATGGCAGGTGGAGGTCGACAAGGCAGCGGCGAGTTTTTAATCTTTGGGGGAGGAGGGGGCGGGGTTTCTTCTGATTTTTTCGATATCGGGTTAGAATTTATGTAATATTGCTGAGGGTGTTGGTGGGGTGTCGGAGGGGGCATTTGATATGTTTCGTCCTCCAATAAACTATCGACTGCTCGATGTGAAGGAGCATCTAATTAGAAAAAAAACACAAAGTTTAGAATATTTCAAATAAAAATACATTTATGTTAAAAAAAAATTAAATTTAGATTTGATAACAATTCTTTACACTTACACGAACTTGTATCAGATACTTGACTATAGGCAGAAGTGTGCATATCACTAATGCCGCTATCCTTATTTGCAGGAGAGTTTCCTACAAAACAAAACAAAAAGAGATTACAATCTACCCTTATTCACTTTTGTAAATGATTAATTTCAGCATTTTTATAAAGCTTTGAAATGACAGCAAGCTATTTTTTAAGCAGGCACTAACGCTTATCTCTTTGGGTTACGGTAAGCATGTCCAGTTTTTCAGCTAATTGTAGGAAGCCGCGATTTCGAGCCAACTGACCAGGTGCCTCGTCCTGAGTATTGGTCACATGACAAAGTTTGTCCATTCCAGGAACCCGTAATAGTTCATCACAAAACAAATTAAGTCCAAACTCAGCACCAAAATGCAGCAATGTAGGCCAGCTGCTTCCTTCCAAATCTGCAATTAGCATCATTCTAAAAGTGTTGATATTCAATTCAGGGGAAGGCATCATATAGGATTAAAGGTGATTTTTTACAATCTAATTTTAATTTTTATAAAAGATTAACTTTGTAAATATTTTTTTCATTAAATATGGCTATTCTTACGTTTTTCACCTAGATTTTCTCCTAACGACAAACTCTTCAGTGTATCAAACATTTTGAAGTTTGAACACTTCTCCGCCAGAAACGAGTCGAGACAAGAGCGTGATATTTCAGGCAGTCTTAGAGCTTTGCATAGAACTGTTAGTGGTTCTAACTCCTCATTGAGCATCTGCTGTATTTGAGAAAGTTTATCACGTGATGCTGGTTTAGATGACTGTTCAATTCGAATTGTCTCTACATTCCTTCTTTTTGTCGTCACTATTTTGAGTCCATGTGTTTTATCGAACTCATCTGTATTTGAGAAAAAAGAGGTAATTATCATACAAAATTGAAAAATTTTAAATGATCCTTTTTAGAAGCAGTTTAGAATAAGAAATCAAGAAATCGGAGTGGCCCTCATCAGGATTTTTTAATTTAAAATTCTTTTTTTATAGAAACCCTGCATATTTTGCGGATTAAATCAAGTTTAAACCTGTACCTAAAAGAATTTTTTTAATCATTTAAACATCGTCTATGGCAGTGTAGCTGATTGTTTAATAAATGATTCTAAAATAAATAGCTTTTTATTCAATTTCAAATATCATCTTTCAGTCAATGGAGCGCAGAGATTTTACAAAGGAGTACAAGTGTATAATGTTGACATCATTGAAATATCCTTGAAATATCGAAGTTTGAAGATAACAGGTGGTTTTAAATAAAGGGCTTCAGTCTCCTTTAACAATATTGCACAATTTTGTTGAAATGTGTTCATTTCTTACATACATGATACCATTGTTTTCTTGTCTACCAATATGACCCTGTGTATTTTTTATTAACTTCCACAGGGGCTGACTCAATGCGGAAGTATTTGAGGGGAAAAAGCGATAAGAAAAAATAAGGTTGGTACTGTTCATCACGAATAAACCTTTTCAACCCAAACCGGTCACTTTCAGCCGGGCATGAAAGGTTATAATGTGTCATTCATTATTAGATTTCAGTACCAGCTTAATCTTAGTGCAAGGGTAATCCAATACAGAAAATATTTTCCTTAACTCCGTGTAGTGTCAAATACAGGTTAAATGCTAGTTTTAAAGATATCTTTTCACATTCTTCCAATACATTTTCATCTTTTTAGCTTTTCTTCCTCTTTCGTGTTAGTGTTGCTCTTGTTTTAATTAGATAATCATGCTGTCTACTTAGGCATGTTTGCTTTTTGTTGCATAAATACCTGAAACATTGATAAGGTAAAATTGCCAATTGGTTGTACCTGTCAAGGAAGCTTCATACAAAGCTTTGCCCAGGTATTTGCTTTGAACGCAAGTATCTGGTCTATTTTCGTCCTGTACAAGAATATTTTCCTCGTCTTTTCTTTCCATAAGTAGATATAGCTTGCTGTCCTTGAGGAAATAAAAGCAAAAAAGTAAAGTTAAGTAAATAAATTAAAGTAAACGAAAAAAGTAAAAGATGATTACAATATTTGATTTAAGACTAAGCTAATAATACTAAAATGCATTTATTTGTTATATACAAGTTTTATTACTTTTTTATTGTGTAAAAATTTACACGTATTTAATCTGACACACCAAAAACGAATCTTTAAGTTAGAAAGTATAAATTGTACATTTAGAAGCAGAAAATCATATCCTATCCTATCCTTTTTTCAAACACAGAGAAAAAGTTGATCCAACATATAGTCATGAAAGTCGATCGCACAACCTTCAATATTTGAAGTGCAGTTGGACCAGATTGTTCCATCAGAGCATTGCAACATGTTGGTCTTTTGTTTGAATCAAAAGCTGGTTTGCATCAAACTTTGGTTTTGATCATATGTTGGGTCTAGCAGAGCCTAACAATACAATTCTTGATTTCTTAACCTTTGTTTAACTATACTATTGTATAGACAGGTTTAAAGGTAAAAGCTTACAATGGCAGGTCTAGGATTCTTGAAATAAATGCAATAATCATTAACAACAATTTGATTTCTTCATCTGTATATATATTTGGTCACAAAATAGTGACATCCCTCCCCCAACACCCCCTCTAAATCCCCCAGTAAATTCCCATACAGTTCCCATGAACAATAATACTATCTATAATATTTACCTTCTCGCTGTAGATGAACTTTTGCAGTTCGTTTGCTGAGGGTAATTGAAGGTTAGGTAGAAGTCTGGGGGGCGGGGGATAGTCATAATAATCGCATTCACTATCAAAACTATTGTCACTTTCCCTCGTCTTTGACAAATGACCAGGGATAGGATGGGGCTGTACAAGTTCCTCAAGAGCAACATTTCTTTCATAGAGATCTATTATTTCTACCAATAGACATCTCACTGAACTCTCGTTTGCCTCGGTTTCAAATAAAGGAAATCCCGAAATGTTTTCAGCCTCTTTTGATTTTATGGTTTCTTCAAACTCTTGGTAATCTACTCCAAGCAACACAACCAATGATTGTTTGTCCGAAAACGAGCAATAGTGTTCAAAAGTCGGCAGCTCCAGAAACGCTGGGCTCACCAAGATTATGTTAGCTTTATAGTTTTCTCGATCTTCTGATACACTAGAAGCCTCGATATCTTGGACACGGATGTCGTATGCTTTTTCTCCCAATTTTGTCTTCAGGAAATTTGCCCATGGGCCACAGTCTTCCGACACAAAATATAGTGCCACTGCTTCAATCATGGTGCATATCTATAGTAAGAATAAAACACAACTTAAATCCAAACATGAATTCACAAATCACACACATTTACTGTCTACTCGTGACTCTAACAATGATTCATCTGTAGCGTAGTGAAAAATATATACACATATACATATAGAATATAGAAATAATTCCTGCTCTGCAGGAAACTCAAGCGAGCAAGAACTAACATTTTGTAAAGGGGTCCATTGATAATTAAATCAACTAGGGGGAAGTTTTTCAAAGTATCTCTCGATAACATTAAAGCTTCAAGTTAGTTTGTATCTGATCCACACACCAACCTAAATAATACATAATTAAATATGTACACGTGTGAAGACTAAAGTAGTATATGTAACGTACTTAGGGGGACTCTGGATAATAAAGGCTCATTGAGAGTTAGGCGAAACAATTTATAAGTCCCATCCTTCTTACGCATCCCTCCATATAAGTATCTCGTTATTATGACTGTTCGCAGACAACTCCATTAATATTTGTTTTTATCTCCGAGATCGCACTACAATATTATTACATGCTGGATGATTGCGGTCATTTATGACCCCTCTCTGACCAAACCATAGACGGTCATGGTTTTTCGCTTCGTTGAATTTATCTCTTATTGATCTGGAAATTTACTTAATGTAGTTTTAAATTCTTACAGCATGATATATCTTTTACATGCTAGTAGACACAATGAGGGAAAGGCTTGGTTCAATGCGTATTTCGTCTTTTTATATCAAACAAACAGTTACGTGAATTAAAAACATATATGAAATCTTTGTGTTAATTGTTCTTAAGAACGCAATTCAAGTTGTTTAAATCCCCCAAAAAGAGACGATTTATATGATCCAAAATATTGGAAGTCAAAAATCTCATCTCCTTTGACTAATAAATTTTTTCCGCAGAAATGTTGCCTGAAGTTTATAATTCCAATATTTGGGAAGATGAACATGGGTAGGGGTAATAAAAAAACGCAATGGCATTATTCCTAACTGATTCTTTCATTTAATACATTTAATTGTCATAAACATGTACATTTAAAATGTATACCTCAAGTTGCATCTTAGTAGACGTTAATATCCTAAAAACTGAAAGGTATTAATTACAACTGCACCGTAACTACAGACACTTACCTATTTAGATTCACAATTGAGTTAAATTTTCTCGTCTTGACTGAGAATCCTTGTATATATTTTCTAACTGTCCACACACATCCGTTCCGATTGAACATTCACAGTGTTTTGTCTCCTCTGTTTAGAAATCCACTGTTAAGAATAAAACTTCCTCGTTTTAATCCAATACCTGGCTTAAAATTCTATTTATATCCACCAGGTAAAGACACGGGAAAACCCTTGTCCGCTCGTCGCTTTAGTATAATTTTAACCGAATACGTAAATATTTATATATAAGGTTATTTATAAACAGCGCTGGATAATGTTGAAATCTTGCCAACTTTATATACTCTATTTTTCAAAATAAAGTTTTGGAAAAACCCTTTGAAAATAAAAATGATTTAAACACGATTTAAAGTCTCGCGATCATCCTTGATTACCGTAAGCCAATGCTCCTGTGATCACCATCAATAGGAAATTGATCATCATTAGAAATGTAATTAACACAGGGAAATGTGATATTAGCATGAACCAGGAACAGTTAAAGACGTGAGAAAAGATATCTCCTGGGGTATGAGGGAAGAAGATATAAGAATTAAAAAAAAATATTCACTTTATAAATAATCATGCTTTGTCCTCGTGTCATATTGGAATAACATTCTATATGTATGTGATGATCACATGTAATACACTGTAAAATGTGAAGCTATGAAATAAAAAGATAAAAAAGAATGAGACATTAAAAGAATTTCGTCATTTTTATTTGTAGTTTGCTTTTATGAAACATATGATAAAATTTTACATTGTGAGGTTTTAAATGAGAATTACATTGTAGATTTCGTTAAAAATACAGTTATGTAACATTAATTCATATTGTAAAAAGCGTTTAGAAAACATTTTATACTTTTTCTCTATACAGCTAGCGAACCAGTGTGTTAAATCCTTTTGGACATTTAATTGACCGCTCTTCTTGATACAATATGTTCAAATAAAAAATATCTCTCTTTTAATTTTTAAGTTTTTCCAGTAATATTTTTATCAGAAAATAATAAACAAATATCGCAAAATTTGAAGAAAAAATCGTAACGAAAATACAATCTAGTTATAAAAAAGTTAGTTTATGGTAACCGTTAATTGAATTTAGAGAATAAACCAAAAGGAACGTCACCCCCTTCCCCATCGTCGCAAACCACTGCCAAAATGTAAGATCCTCTCCCATTCTGGAGAGAGCTATATGCGGACTCCGGACCGTAGCTTGAGACGATGCCCCCTCCCTTTAAAAAACGGCTTGCACAGTGCTTATATTAGCAATTTACAGTTCTGACAAAGAGGGGCAAATTAAAACAGAATACGTAAACATGTAAGCCCCCCCTCTTTCTCTCTCTTACAGACATACAAACACATGCCTCAGATCTTTCCTTTTGAACATTATTATACATGAATACAACCATTGCTTTAACTGTTTAACATTCAGTTAGATCATGAAGCAATATCAATTGTATGCGGGTGTAAAAATGCAGGGCTGCGTCAGTAGAAACGAGCGGTTACCCGCGGGGTTTTCAAGTTTTATTATTTTTATGTGTACGAAGTATCCACAAGACTATGCCTGCATAGCCACAGACTATTTAAAAAGAGGAATTTAAATAGCAGCATGGTGACTTTGTAACAAGGGAATCGAAGTTCCATAACATGTTTCATTGATTAAATCACACGTCGCAAGACTTTATGAAAATGGTGTATAATTTTCACGAAACATTTAATCATTTCATTAATTCATAAATTGAAGTGACACGAAAATCTGAAAACAAACAAATAAAAATAAATAAATAAATAAAATCTATCATTCAATTGTAGCAGAATAAAAATCACATTGAAAGTCAAATTAGTTCGAGTTGTTAGAAATTTAAGTATTTCACAATTGTTGAAGTTGTAGCTAAATAAAATGGACGAATGCATACAATCTAATAAACAACACAATGTACATGCTCCGTTGAATTAATATTATTACAGTAACTGATTAAAATAACATTAAAAATGAACACAAAGGGTAGGAATTTTTAGCCATTTGATATTAAAATATACATTGTATATAGAAAACTGGGTCGCCAATCAAAGAATATATATTATACAAACCTTAATCGATAATAGAAAAAAAAACACTTACATCACTTGAAAAAATTATATTTTAATGTATAATTTGCATGAAATATTGTTATTTATCGGGAGAGGACCCAGTGAGTTGTAAGATTTTGTTTTAAATTCTCGATTTATTCGATAAAATATTTTCAAAACGTACAATATGAAATACAAATTATTAGAATACAATGGGAAAGTAAACATTGACTACCTAATACGTACATGTAATACCATATGCATACAAATAACTAAATGAAATGAATACAAAACTTATATCCCAAATTCAAATCATAAAATACAATGTCATGTAAAAACGAAAAAAAAAATAAATAGATAAAGGGCACTTCAAATGGAGAAAAAAGATGAACGAAGAGAACCACAAACACAAGTTATCTTTCTTGATTTGTTTACCTAACACAACACATTTTCAAATAATTTGGCAATATGCTTTCATTTTATAATGATACGATGGATTATACAAATTGATGACAGTAGAGCGGGTGCAAAAGTACAGGGAAGCGTCAGTGGAAACAAACGGTCTCCCGTCGAGTTTGAAGGTAAGTCAAATGTTTCATTTAAACGAAGTATCCACACGACTACGCCTGCACGATCTTACAGGGTGCAAAATAACATTATATGTCTAAGGAAATTCTTAGTATAGAGAAAGAAATTTTTTTATTGCGAAAAATCTGTCACTTAAAATAATAATGAAATGAAAAATAAAAACCAATCTCGCTCTTAATAAAATGTATTATCCCACACGTTTGTATATTTTTGTATATATAGAAAGTACATTTGTTGAAAGGAGTTATCTTTCTTAGTCAGGTATTCATTTCTTCAGAATTCCTCCCTCTAAGAAATTTAATAGTCTAGGTCACCTACACGTTTGTTGCATCGATGCATGGTCTCACAGAGTGGGAGGTCAAACGACTTGCGTGACCTAGGCTAAGAAATTTTAGCGTCTTTATTTCTCCTTCTTCCCTGAACACACCACCCCGCGGGTGTAAAAGTTGCAGGATTGCGTCAGTGGAGACGGCACGTCCGTGCCAATTGTGGAGGTAAAGCCACAACGCATGTTTCGGTCGAACACTTGCTTACTCGGTATTTATTTAGACCGTCAATTTCATTGGCTATTATATTTATGGAATACCTGTTCTACAGGTATTCGAAGAAACAAATTGACCGCTTTATCCATTTCTAAAGAAATGGGCGTGTCATAGGATGACAATAAACGTTCTAAAGATAGCTAAAAACGTTCCATTCGAACGGAAAATTTTACCACTTCAATGCGCTTCATTGTATATATAACAGTTGTGACACTACTTTTGGATCAAACCTTGTCAATGGTTTTTTTATGCCCCCGTAAACGAAGTTTCAGGGGTATATAGTTTTTGTCGTGTCCGTCCGTCTGTCTGTCTCTCTCTCTGTCTGCCTGTTTAGCTGTCTGTTTGTTTGTCCGCAAAAACTTTAACCTTGCCCATAACTTTTGATTTAGTAGAGCTTTGACATTCATATTTCACATGTGTATTTCTTGTGACAAGACCTTTCTCTGGGGCCCACCAAATTTGACCTTTTGACCATGACCTTGGAGTTTGACCAACTTTTACACAAAAATTTTGAACTTTTACTTTAGCCATATCTTTTGAACAGTAAATACCCGGACATTTATACTTGAAATATTTATTCTTCGTGGCAAGAACTTTCATTGGATACAAACAACCTTGACCTTTTACCTTGACCTTGGAGATTTTTGCACTTATGAAAAAACTTTAACCTTAGCTATTACTTTTGAATGGTAAGTGCTAGGGCTTTCATACTTCACATATGTAATTATTGTTAGAAGTCCATTTATTGGATACCAAGAACCTTGGCCCTTTGACCTTGACCTTGGAGTTTGATCTACTTTCAAAATAAAACCTTGACCATAATGTTTGAAGAGTTAGGACTAGGGCTTTCTTACTCACATATTTTATTTTTGTGACAAGACCTTTCATTTGATATCAAGAACATAGGCCCTTTGATTTTGACCTTGGAGTTTGACCTACTTTTTACAGAATTTAACCTTCGCCATAACTTTTGAACAGTAGGGACTAGAGCTTTCATATTTCACATACGTAATCCTTGTAGCAAAAGCTTTCATTGGATATCAAGAACTTCGACCCTTTGACCTTGGCGTCTGACCTACTTTTTACAAACTTTAACCTTGGTCATAACTTTTGAACGGTAAGGGCCAGCGCTTTCATACTTCCCATATGTAATCTCTGAGACAAGACTTTTCTTTAGAAACCAACAACCTTGACCTTTTGACCTTGACCGCGGAGTTTGTCCTACCTTTAGAAATGTTTACCTTGGAAATAACCCTTTAACAGGTGGTGGTAGTGTTTTATATTTCACATTTGTATATCTTGTGAAAAGGCCTTACTTTAGGTACCAACATATTTGATCTACATTTGAGAAAGCTTAACCTTCGCTATGTCACCATACCGGGGCATCAGTGTTTCACAAACACATCTTGTTTTTTTTTTGGCTTGATTGTATATTTGTTTAGCAGTTACAATATTGATAATAATATTATGAATGGATTTTGATTAAGACTTTGTAAATGTCAATTGGAATATCAAAGCAATCATAACGATTCAATCTTTGTGATATGTTACTCTTTAAACTTGCAAGATCAATTGACACCAAAAATGTTTTTTTTTTAATTTTCTTAATTTATCGAATTTCACTATTTAATGTCAATCACATATACATGCAATTTTTGATTATGAAGTGTTTTGTACAAAAGAGAGTTTTAATTTTAAGATAAATATTCTTTCGTTAAAACACATTGACGATGAAGACTACCTGATCCATGTTTTATGTCATATTAACATTTCATTAACCTAACATTAAAGATATTTTTAACCACCGAATTCAAGTTTTATGATAATTGTCTATATTGTACTTCTACACGAAGACTTAAAATTGATGTGCGTTATCCACATATTTCATTGTTCATTTGTTTTGCATTCGGAAAATTTCATCATATTCTTTTAATTCTTCGGTTGTAGACACAGACCCCGTTTTATGGTAAAGAATTCAACAGACTCAAGATACGTTGTCGCAGACATCACGACTAAAGACGACTGATAACGTTTCAATTAAAATAATTATTTACATCTATATTAAGAAATGTCATAAAATTGCAGGTTATCCGCATGATTTATGGTATTGATTTAAACATTATTAATTCAGAAAGCTAAATAGATTGGACAACAGGCATACAATGCCTACCCCCTCCTCTATACAGGTTACAAATACAATGAACTGAGTAAATATTTTTATGGATATCTGATTAACGTTTACCTCCTTATTAAAGACAAAACATGAAATTCAGTAGTGTACTAGAAAAGGTCATTTATTTACTTCAATAAATGAAAGATACCAAATGATTTTGCATCTAAGTATCATTGCATCTCAAATTATGAACAATTTTGTTTCTTACAGATTTAAGGGGATATGGATACAGTTTTTATTTCGCAAACAATTTCGAATTTTTATTTGTATTTAAAAAATATATGTTAATTTTTTAAACTGTATTTACTGAAGGGATTTTTTTCCATTGATATCGAGTTGCACGAGTAGATGTTAATCACTTAGATGCAATTTGTGTTTATTTAAGAGCGTTGTACAACAGAGAATTTTCATATTAGATTAATAAATATTCTTTCATTCAATGGACTATGAAGATCAAGGTTACGATGTTGATGTCATGTTAACTTTCTACTTCAAACATCAATTCATATTAAAGATAATTTCTAGCAACGAAATCGAATCGTACAGTGTACTCTTCAATAGCGTTCTTAAAATTGATACTTTAGTTATTATCCATATTTAATTTGTTTTGCTTTCGGAAGATTTTGAATACAGCCCTGTGATCATGTTATTGTAATTTTTCAAGAAAAACAAAAGACGGTAACATGGTAACATCCCCATAACTGATTCGCTGAAACTGATCTCATTTGTCCTTTGCTTTGATTTGAAAATAAAAATACAGAATTTTACCCGACATTTATATCTAAAGAAAAAAAAATCAAATTATCTGAAACCTGTATGAAATAACAATAGGCCCATGGGCCACATCGCTCACCTGTGCACTGTGGCTGGGAAAAAAGTAGAAATTGGTTTATTATTGAATAGTTTATATCCAAAAGTAGCCCAATGACCAATCATGGTTTTGCTATTCTTGATTTTTAAAGAATTTTCACATATATGTCTATGTAAAACTTTGGTCGGCCATTGTGGCCCCGCCCTACCCCCGGGAGTCATGATTTGAATAAATTTGAATCTACACTACCTGAGGATGCTTCTATGTAAATATGATCAATTATGGCTCGGCTATTCTTGAGAAGAATATCTTTAAAGAATTTTCCTATATATTTATGTAAAATTTTGGTTGACCATTGTGGCCCCGCCCTACCCCCGGGGGACATGATTTGAACAAACTTGAATCTACACAACTTGAGGATGCTTCCATATAAATATGATGAATTATGGCTCTGCTATTCTTGAGAAGAAGATTTTTAAAGAATTTTCCAATATATTTATGTGTAAAACTTTGGTCGGCCATTGTGGCTCCGCCCTACCCCTGGGGGACATGTTTTGAACGAACTTGAATCTATACTTCCTGAGGATGCTTCCATATAAATATGATCAAACATATGATAAAATTAACATTGTGAGGGTTTAAATGAGAATTACATTGCAGATTTCGTAAAAACAAATACAATTACATTTTTGATATAATATAATATAATTATTAAATTACATAAATTATAATATAACTATGATAAATTTTTTTCTTTGATTCATATTCTAAAAAGTGTTTGGAAAACATTTAATACACTGTTTTCTCTATACATGTAGCGAATCAGTGTGCTCAATCCATTTGTACATTTACTTGCTCGCTTTGCTTATACAATTTACTGTAAACCAACTTTCATTGCGTGCGAGAAATTTTCGCGGAGTTCGCGAGAGCCTCGTCATCGCGAATATTTCTCGCGGCGAACCGGTCCTTATGGTATAATAGTCTATTAAAAACAGATGCAAAAGGGCTTGATCTCGAAAATTAATCTACGCAAACTAGTTTATCCCTGGTAAATCGCGAAATAAAGTCGCCGCGAATAAAAGTTGGTTTACAGTATGTTCGAATATAAAAAAATCTTTCTTTCTCTCAGTTTTTCCAGTAATATATTTATAACAAAATAATAAACAAATTTGTCAAAATTTAGAAAAATTCACTACAAAAAAGATGAAGAATAAAAAAGCAATCCCCGCCCCTTGTCTGAAATAAATTTAAACGTTTTGCGCCTTGATAAGCGGTTAAAGAAGCAAAGTAGTTCTGACCAAGAGGAACAAATCAAAACAATTGTAAGCTCTCTTTCTCTCTCTCTCTCTCTCTCTCTCTCTCTCATGAATACATACCCCAAAATATTTCTTTTTTCTACATTATAATATAATACACCAATTGTTTTAACAATCAGTTAAAATCAATTAGCAATATCAATGGTATGCGGGTGTCAAAATGCAGGGCTGCGTCAGTAGAGATGAGCGGTTACCCACGGTTTTTTTTTTTCAAGTTTTATAATTTTTATGTGTACGAAGTATCCACATGATTACGCCTGCATAATCTCAGACATTTTAAAAACTGGAATTTAAAAAGCAGCATGGTAAACTTGTGACAAGAGAATCGAAATTCCATAACATGTTTCATTGATTAAATGACACATCGGAAGACTTCCATGAATTCGCTGTTAATTTAATGAAGCAGTTAATTATTTCATCAGTTCAAAAATACATGAAGAAATGACACCAAAATTTGAAAATGAATAAATAAATATAAATAAATTAATTAATTAAATAAATAAATAAATAAATAAATAAATAAATAAAATCTATCATACAATTGTAGCAAGAATAAACATTCTTTTAAAACCATGGATTTCCGTAATACAGCGTTCAAACAAGTCTTCAGTTGGAGTCGAATTAGTTCGAATTGTTAAAAAATTAAAATATTTCACTTTTGTAAGAGCTGTACCTATTATTATTTCAAATAAAATGGACGATGCATAAAATCTAATTAACAACACAATGTACATGATTCTTTCAATGAATTCTTAGTGAAATTGTTCTAACAAATTATATTGATAGTGAACATAAATACAATATACAATAAAATAAAAATACAATAAAAACAAAGTACAGGAATCTTAAGCCATTTAATATAAAAAAATTGATCGCCAATAAAAGAATGGGTATTATAGAAACCTTATTATCGATAATAATAGAAACAAACACTTATATCACTTTCAAATATTACATTTTATTGTATTATATGAATGACATATTGTTATTTATTGGGAGAAGAACCAGTAAGTTGAAAAAACTTGTTTCCAATTCTTTTAATAACAATTCTGATTTAATAAAATATGTTCAAAACATACAATATGAAATGCACAAATTATTAGAATACGATGGAATAATAGAAAGTAAATGTTGAATACGTAATACCATGCAAATAGCTAAATTAAAAATTATAGAAAATTTATATCCAAAATTCAAACCAAAGAATACAATGTCATGTAAAAACGAAAGGAAAAAAAAAAAAAAGATGGGCACTCCAAATGTACAAAGAAGATAAACAAGACACAGAGAAAACCACAAACACGAGTTATCTTTCTTGATTTGTTTACATAAGACAACACATTTTCAAATAATTCGGTAATAATTAATTTCATTTTTTTTTACGATACGATCTATTATATAGAATGAGGGAGTCACAGCGGGTGCAAAAGTGCATGGAAGCGTCAGTGGAAACAAACGGTCTCCCGTCGAGTTTGAAGGTAAGTCAAATGTTTCATTTAAACGAAGTATCCACACGACCACGCCTGCACGGTTTTACAGTGTGTAAAACAAAACAACATTATAGGTTTAAGGAAATTCTTAGTAAAGAGAAAAGAATTACTTTTTTTTTTATTTTGAAGAATCTGTCACTTAAAATATCAATGAAATGAAAAATAAAAACCAATCTCACTCTTGATAAAATGTATTATCCAAAAAATTTGATGTTTTTGTGTTTATAGAAAGTAGCACTGGTTCTCTGCCCTCTGATTCCAGTCGCTGCAGCTAGGAATTACAAGTTTTTCAGGGCGCTTGCGCCCGTTAACCAATGTCAGGGTACCAGTCAATATAGAAAGTACATTTGTTGAAAGGAGTTATCTTTCTTAGTCAGGTATTGATTTCTTCAAAATTTCACCCTTTAAGAAATGTACGCGTCTTTATTTCTCTTTCTTCCCTAAACACACCACCCTGCGGGTGTAAAAGTTGCAGGATTTCGTCAGTGGAGACAGCACAGATGTGCCAATTGTTGACGTAAATCACATGTTTTATTAAACTAAGTATCCACTTGACTAAGTATGCCTGCTGATACATTGTCTGATTTACATACGTAGAAATGCTTTATTGGCAAGACATAGTGGCATTCGAATTTTTTTTTTTTTTTTTTACATTTGTCTTAAAACTCATAATATATGCAATATATCCTGTCTAACACTTGTGAAAAATGATAATTTTTCATTTTAATAAGTTTTACATGTTTTACACATAAGAAGAACAATAACTCCAAAAAAACAAAAACAAAACGTTTTGGCCAGATAAAATTAATCTTTAGATTCTCATCCTAATTTGCTAAGAATTGAGGCGGGTGGGCGGATTTTATTAAGGTCTTCCGTCTTCACGGAAGACCTTATAGCGATTCTATTGTTTCTTCTTATTAATTATTATTATTTTCCTGACCATCTAATTTTGTGCACGCGATTTCTCGAAGACTACTGGGTGGATTTTCACGAAATTCTCAGAAACAATGTGTTGTTATCTGAAGTTATTTTATCCGAGAGATTTTTTGAAAATTCGCTTCCGGTGCCAAGTTACAGACCTTATTCTGAATTTAAAATGACATTTTGTCCGTTGTTAATCTCAAGAACGGTAAAAGATATTAATGTGAAACTTTCAGGGATTATAGATCGGGATATTCACTATCCAGGACGCGACCTTTCGTTCGTCGTCAGTACTTCCTGTTGTTTGCAGAAGAAAATTTAAAAAGTCGAATTTTCTAACTTTTTTGTTTTTCAATATTTTTGAATTATTTTAATATATTTAATAGAAACCCTTCTAATTAGGCTTAATATATAATTTGTTTGTAAATTGATAAATTCAAACTCTAGATATTAACATTTGAAAATTCGAAGCGTATCCAAAATGGCGTCTGTGTCTTTCAACTCCGACATTTAGCGCGTAGGGGGTTATGAAGTCAGCTGAGCGTTTGGTTGAACGAAACTAACATAGGATTATTAAAATGTAAAAGAGAACTTTGATGGTCACGTCGTAGTTTCATTGCAATTCTGTTTTAACTGAAGTTTTAATGCGAGATCTTCTCAAATTGGATTTATATTGTTCTCAAAGTAGAAAACGACTACATGTACAAATGAAATATTATATATACAACCTTTTGTTTTGCATCATGGAACAACAGATCTTGAATCACGATTAATATACATGTAAGCATAAGTTTATCAAGAAACAATATATTCAGTTAGTATAAAACGCGGCCACTGTTTTCCCATGCAAACTAATAGAAAAGAACAAAATAAGGAAACCATTTTCTTCAAAAGATCGTTTAATGAAGTTTATGTTAACAATTGTTTTCTAATAGATCTAATTCAAGTTATTGAACATAAATGGTATCTAAATTCTTGACCGTCGTTGGGTGAGGCACGTTTTTCAGTTTCAGTTTTTTAATGAATGTGTAACTAATTGGGAAATTGAAATATGTTAAAGAATCATAGCCATATTCCACTGCTTTCGTATTACTTCCGTATAAACGATATATTTATGTCTCGTACATTGAACGTATTAAATGACTTTTAAAACTCACAATTTAAGCTATAAGAACGTTCTTATTTTAATTTCATTGAAGCTATCACACCTTTTTAATAGAACTTTCCAAAGAAGGCGTGAAGATTTATAAGTGCCGTTTGGCGCGAAATTATGATTAGTGACCAGCCTTTCACAATTTCAAGACAGATATACTGTTGCAGAAATATATACAAATAAATTTAGAAGAGTGGCCCCAATATAGTAAAGGTGAGAGCGTTGGAAATACTTGCTGGTAACCCTGGTTCAATACCATCTATACGAATTTTTCAAATAACTTTTTCAGCTCGATTTTACAGGGTTTTTTTCAGAATCGGACGAAAGACCTCTCGTTGCTCGCAACGAGATCGTTTCTAGTTTTTTTTATTTTTTTATTTTTTAAAATTGTTAAATTATATACGGGCGGCACACGCCAAAAAAAAGAGATGGGGATACCAATAAATTGTGTATGCAACACTTCTCATCGGCCTTTCACCAAAATAGCAAATACCTTTTAGTTTTACCAACAAAGCCCTCTGTTTTTCTGTAAAATATCATAGATTTCCAACTTCCTGAAGAATTTAATTGTTCTTGAGATCTGACATGTTCGACATTTAAATAAGTCATATTTGCAAAATCTATGAAATATTCTAAAAAAATACTCTTCTGAAAAACCTAGGCTTGAACAGTTTTAAGATTTAACATTTCCTTAGTACTTGACATTCTCGAAAGTCTGCCAATGATGTTTTTTTTTTTTTTTTCATAGCAAAATCACACACAGTTGGAGATCGTTTAAACTTGACCGGGTGTCATTTTCCTCGTCTTTTTTTTTGATTAGTTAAAATCTCTCCAAAAACTTGCTCATGCCAGTGATGGTATCTAAATGTGTTTATGCTATATTTTTCTTCTCTGCCTTCTCTATACTGACAAATTATCTTTTCCTTACATATTTAAACTGCTTTTATTATCGATTTTTCTCCATTCTTCACATGGCTCTTCTGCTATAAATAGCAACAAACGACCTTTAATACAGATGGCAGATAAATCTTAAACTTTTACCCAAATTCTTGCTGAATAAAAATACATGAAAATACTTTTATCAACACCCAACAATCAAAATAAAAAAAACACTGTAGCGGAACACTTTGAGGGGGGCGGGCGGGGATGAGAATCTAAAGACTAATTTTATCTGGCCTTTGCTTCTTGTAAATATCAGAATTACCAAATTAATGAAGATTTCAGAGAATTCAAATTAAGATATCAACCAATCTTTTCAAATTTTTATCTTGAACGAAATAAAATCATCTTTAAATTTTGTGATGCTTCTTTTTTCCCTTGAAGCTTAGTAAATTAAAACAGTCGTTATCAACAAAATGAAAATGTGTTCAACTTTGTGAATTCTTGATGCTTTTGTAAAAGTTTCTCAAATGCAAGTAAAACGTCAAGGTCAGGATGAAAAGGTAAAAGAAATAGTATCCAAGAGAAGGACCTGTCACAAGAAATACAAAGGAAGTGAATCTTAAAAGTCCCTCCAGCAATCATTCATAAATTTAGGGTAAAGCTAAATATCATTCTCAAGGGAAGGTCTTCATTTATTACAAGAAATATACGAGGGTTGTTCGAAAAGTTCGTGGACGATGTCAGTCTTCGTTTTACTACTTTCAAAAAATTTAAAATAAGCGCAAGCAAATATGTAAAAATATTTGTTTTGTTGATGTGTCAAGTTTCATTCCATTCGGTTTGACAGAAATTAATTTACTTCATTTTAAAATCAACGTTTTGTACCCGTGGAGCACACTACACAGCAGTGTAACGTCAAAATATAGCGTCAAGAATTTCTCCAAAATACTACTCAGCCACGTAGCTTTGTTTTTGAAAGTGGGGGGTGGGGCAGCCAGAGAAATTTGTTGACTTACCTGAAAACTTGAAAAGCCAAAAAAAAAAAAAATCGCCCAAACTCGAAAATGCTATTTGTAAAAAAAAAAAGGAGGGGGGGGGGGGGAGTCCCTTTTTCAATGTCAACTTCTCTTTCAGTACCAGTTTTTTTTTTGCATTCAATACTACATTTCCCTGAAATCAATTTCCTGGGGGCCAACCAACCTTTCGAATAACATTTCCTATAGCAAAAGTAAGGTTGGGAAAAAAATTGGGGTGGGGGGCTCCCTGCCCCCCACCCCACCCCTCCCCCTGTTGCTACGTGCCTGCTAATAGTATCTCACTACATTTCACACTATATAAACCAATACCCACTCATTAAAAAATTTCTATTCATTGACATTTATTTTCTGACATTTGTTCTCGTTGTATAATTTCCTTTGCTCATGTTTTAATTTCTTTTATTACTCAACTCTGCTTTCACAAGATAAGCCACTCTGAAACGCCTTTGTCTTAACGACGTTCGATCCTGAAATTTAAAGTCTTAAACTTTTTTTGCGAAGTATATTTTTAGTTTCTACATACTTAGCTTCATTAAAATTCAAATCAAAAAATGGGGGTTAATATGCTCCTTTTGGCGCTACAGCACATTTTATATAACCTTTTTGCACTGAATTTGTGTCTTAATTAAAAATTAAATCCTCGACATTTTCCCTCCAATATTTTTATCCAATTAAAGCATGAAACAAAAAGAACTCTAAATCTGTTTTTAAAAAGACACTTTAAAATTGTGACTAAGAAAAAGTTTCAAATTGCTTCGCATAATCAATAATTTGACCTTTCTGCACTAATAAAATGTGATTTTTCTTGCATTGAAAATTCAATAAGCAAGAAAATTATTTTAAAGTCTTAAACTTTTTCTGATTTAAAGCAAATAGGTCAAAATTTTCTTAAATATTTAGAAAAGAACATCAAAAGTGGGAGTATATGATGTAAATTTTCAGATATTACTTAAAAAGTGTAAATTTTACGTTAAAATTGGTTCAATTTTTTCCTTGATTTTCAGAATATGTTTACTATATTTGTCACACTTTGTTGAAATAATTCATAAGAAATAATTCAATTGATATTTCAAAACAAGCATAATACATTTTTTTTTTTGCAAAAAACAGCTTTGTTTGCAACCAGCATGGAAAAATAGGAATCCAAAATTAACAGAACTGTTTTAGTTCAAACGGAAAAAAATTATCATTTTTGTCTAAAAACCTTCCGCCACAAAATATAGTCCCTAGCATAATTCTACTTGAATGGAATTTGATCACGTTTTTTTTTCATTTAATATAGTTTAATTTGCATTGTAGAATTCAGATTTAATGTTAGAACTTCAAAATGATGCAGAATTTTATAAATAAAGGACATGACCAAAATCCACTCAAAATATCAGGATCGAACGTCCTTAAGGTAGGATTCTTCTCTGGTTTCTGAGTAAAGGAAATATTCATTGTAGACCATATTTTTCTTTCCTCATCACAACTGTACAACTTTAAATAGAAATGGTCAATTGAGTTTGAAAACTAGCAGGGACTTTATTTTTGGCGGAATGGTGGCGCATGAAAATATCTTCTTTTCTGCCTCTCAAAATCATTATAGAACTATGAAATTAGTTATTATTTTTACACAATCAAAGGCTAGAAGAATTTTTTTTCAAATGTTAGCTAAATTAATAATAAGGAACAAAAGTTTTAAAATATATCATATAAATATGAATTTTCAAACAACTACAATTACGTTTGCTTTTAAAAGTTTCGACTCTAAGTACGGATATGTGCAAATAATCCATAGAAGGTGGTTTTACTCTCTTACTACACGGTCAAAACTTTGTTTATGTAACATTTTGTATCTCTTTATGACTGCTTTACTATATGTGAAAATAAAGAAAAAGTTAAATACATAAAAATAACTGAAATATCCTAAAAATTTAAGATAAATTGAGAAAATTCGGATTAGCAAAAATCCATTTTTGTTAAACTATTTGTGTCAATTTGGTAATATCATCTTATAGACCTTATAAGGTGATATCTTTTTCTGCAAAAAGGAAAAAAATTACAAATTTTAAAATTAGAAGACCCTATCTCATGATTGGATGCAATTATTTTTATTTTAATGACCTTGACCTGACCTTGACTCTAATATAAAACGGTCAAAACTAATCAAACTAATACCATCACCTAGTAATATTGTCTTCATGATTCTGTGAAAATTTCATTAATTCTTAAATATAAGATATACAGTTTTGTGTGAGAAGAATCCTACCTGAACTTGACGTTAAACTTTTTAGAGTATTTGTTCAGATTTTACCAGATAAACCGTTTCTTTACTGATTTTCCTCGTCCGATACAGTTTCTTTACCGCCTGTACAATTTATAAACACATGCTCGACTTAAATGCGATTTTTTTTTTATTCCTTTAACATTTTTAGCGTTTATTCAGGAGTTTCCCTATAGTATAACACACAATTGCTACGAAAGATATCTGCTGTTCCGTGACGTTCAACAACGTCAATTTAACAAATCTCAATTTAAAAGTCTAGGATTTATTTTCGTTTTCATTCCATTTTACAGAGAATATGAATACAAACATTATTAATTTTATTTAGTGTTTTGTTTGTGAATTACTCAATTTTTACTTGCTCCACGGTCCAATTTTTAAAGTTTTTAATTTTGGATAGGTTTGAAATAAATCATGATAATTTTAAAATGTTGATTACAAATCATTTAAATTTTGTGTTTAAATATTTCTACCAAATTTGGATAGCATATGACGTGAAATGAAAAAGATATGACAGGAGTCAACGAACTTTTCGAACTGTTTCTTTATATATTCGCCTGGCAAAATTAAAGATGGGGCCGTTGTGTTTATTATAATTTTTATAAATGTATAGCAGATACATGTATATGAATGAAATTTTTATAACGAAAGTCGAAATAGAAATGGATATTCTATGCAATGTTTTATTTATCACATAAAAAACAATAATATTTCATAACAGTTGTGACACTACTTTTGGATCAGCCTTTGTATCTGGGTATTGTTTGTGCCTGCTTGTATATTTATTAGCAGTTACAATATTGATAAAGTATTGTGAATGCCTTTTGATTATGACTTTCTAAATGTCAATTGGAATATCAAAGCCATCATAACGATTCAATCTATGTTATGTTAAACTTTAAACTTGCAAGATCGATCTACACCGAAAAATGTTTTTTTATTTTCTAAATTTATCGAATTTCACGATTTAATGTTAATCACATATTTTGATTATGAAGTGTTTTATATGGAAGAGTTTTAATTTTTATATTTATTATGAGATATGTAAAATTGAAGATCAAGGCTACCTGTACCACGTTTATGTCATATTAATATTCACATTTTATCAACTAAACATTAAAGATATTTTTTATCACCGAATTCCAGTTATACTTGTTTATATTATACTTCTACATGAAGACTTAAAAATTATGTGCGTTATCCTCATATTTCATTTGGTTTGCATCCGGAAGCTTCATGGTATTCTTTTAATTCTTAGGTTGTGGACACAGTAACCATTTTATGGTTAAGAATTCAACAGACTCGAGATATGTTGTCGCAGAGATCACGACTCACGACGAGTATTGATTTAAACAATATTAATTCAGAATGCTGCATAGATTGGACAACAGCCATACAAAGCCTCTAAATGCCCCCTCTATACAAGTATCAATGTTACAAGTACAATGAACTGAGTGAAAATATATATTACAGTACGCGAATACACACAAACATTCACCCTGTCTTCCACACAACCTGACTCGCACAGATTCAGATAGAAAAATCTCAACAAATAATTAGATTAATAACACACCTTTCAATAAAAAAACAACAACCATGTATCAAGATGCAATGTAATCAAATGAAAAGCATTTTGTCAACATAATACATTCTTGTGCATAATTTGTTATGTTTGATAAGAGAACCCCGAACTCCCATGTAAAAGTTTCTTTAGCTCAAACGGTTCACCAACCTCATACAAGTTTTTCTTAGTTTGGTATCATATTTTATAGCAGAGTAGGATCATAACTGGATACCCCCCTCCCCTTTGAATCTAATTTCTCCTATCCTTAATACTAGTAACAATCTAGATTTCTATCTAATGCAAAATTTTACCTGACAATTGAAAAAAAAATTAATTGCTTAAGAATTCTTCAACAACTGTATAAAGCCAAGATTTCTGAAACAATAAGTTTTTTTTATCTAAAGAAAAATTGTGAAAATAAGATATATCTTTATATAAAATGCATGGCGCGTAGGCTCAGCTAGCTATTCAAACCTTGTCTAATTTTATTTCGATTAACCAAGACCCAATGCCGAGACGAATATAATTTTCTTGAAAAGATACCAAATGATATTCCATCTACAAATGTCTGCATCTACAACTTACGAACAATTTTGTGTTTTACAGATTTTAAGGGATCTGGATACAGTTTTCATTTTGTTAACAATTTTGAATTTTCATTTGTATTTAAAAACTATAAATTAATTTTATAGACTGAACTTACTAAAAGGATGTTGGTTTTTTCTCTCTCATTTATATCGAGATGCACGAGTTGATGTTCATCACATAGATTCAATTTGTGCTTATTAAGAGCGTTGTACAAAAGGAGAGTTTTCATATTTATATTAATGAATATTCTTTCATTCAATGGAAAATGAAGATCACGGTTACCATGTTGATGTCATGTTAACTTTCTACTTCAAATACCAAATTAAGTCAAAGAAAATTTTTAGCAACGAAATCGAATGGTACAGTACTCTCAATTAGTGTACTTTAAATTGATACTCATTATCCACATTTAATTTGCTTTGCATTCGGAAGATTTTTTCGGAAAATATACATATTTTTTTTTATACTAAAGGCTATGGACAGAGGTTCCGTTTTATAGCTGAGATTCAACATACTCGAGATACGTTGTCGAAGATATCACGAGTAGTATAAAAATTCAACTAATTATCCAAAAATCCCAGCTAATTAATCAGCATGGAATATTGTATTGTAATTTACAGCAGAATATGATTACAGCCCTGTGAACATTTTATTGCTTTTAGTTTTTAGTAATTGCAAAACTTGATACCCCCCCCCCCAAAAAAAAAAAAAAAACAAAAAAAAAACTGATTCACCGAATCCGATTTCTACTGTCCTTTTCTCTTAAATTTGAAAATAATTAATATACAGAATTTTACCTGACAGTTATAACTAAAGAAAAATAATAAAATTAACTGAAACCTGTATGAAATCAAAAGGGTTCTGAAACAATAAATTTATATGGTCTGAAGAAAAATTTTGATGAAATAAGGTTTAATCTGAAATAAGAATTACTAAAGGAAATATGTTTTAGCCCATGTTGGATGGATTATTTAACACTAAGTTAGCTAGCTACCAAAAATAGTCTAATGTATATTTTTATCAACCAATGCCAAATACCTTAAGAATACAATTTTCTTTTTAAGGTATCAAATGTTAATGCAGTTAAAAAAAATCTTCATGAATGAAGAACATTATTGTATTTTCAGACTTGTAGGGACCTGGATACACTTGCATTGTTAATTTATTTCTTTTTTATATATTACTGCTTACAGGGCTATTTTCGCTCCGTGTTATTTTCGCCCTTTCATATTAAAAAAAAATTGCCCCGTTTTAAATTCGTCCATTCATAATTCTGTTTAATAAATCATACTGTACTCTTTGCATTCACCTCATTTTAAATTCGCCCAATTGAAGGCAGGGCAAAAGGGGCGAAATTTTCCCTGCATACAGTCTTTAAAAATCTTTAATGTTAAACTTGCATGGCAATGCTCAAAATTCAATAAAATCGATTGACATTGCTATTTATCATAACAGTCTTCTGTATTAATTAATAACTACTCCCTGATCATAATTATCATTGTGCAATAACACATCCCCTTGTCACGTGGTTAATAAAGTGGAAGCCATGCCAAAAAGCCATGCTTGTTTTTACTTCAACTTGTATACTTCTTTATTGGTACAGTACTTCGTGAAACATTTATCTTAACATTGCATCAAACATCTTGCTTGTAACAGGGTATGAGCTCTGTTATTGAACTAATGTTTAAGGGTACTTGACACAAACAAAAAAATGAATGCCTGGATTGAGATATATTTTTTGACTGATTTTGAATTGAAAAGACAAATAATAAATCCATAAAATATAAAGAAATCGTAGGTTTTCCCCTGATGTTTAAATATGAGACTCTGTTTTGCTTTCTATATATTTCAATACAAAATTTTGCATAAATTTTTAACCTTGTGACAAAATCTTACACGATTCTCCCATTTTACTCGGTAAACATTATTCTGGTTACCAATTTAAATGTAAATCTATGAGAAATATTGCTGATTTCAGAAAAAAAAGTTTGTTTGTATTTATTATCCTTAAGTTTTACCGGACGTGTTGAATTTACTTACCATGTACTCATCACAGACGGTGATGATAGTAGTAGTGAGTATAGTTTGAAGATTTTTGATAAATAGTAAATACACAATAAATTTCCACTTTTCTTAAATTCAAAAGATAAAAAATAATAAATCCTTTAAAGTGCAAGGAGATGAGTCAAAGTCATTCTCAAATCGAAAATTTTAATTCTATAAAACACACTTTTATGATACATGAAATGTAAGTGTGAAATGCTACAGCAAAACGCAGAACACGATTTTACACTGAAATTGTAAGAAAATTTCAACCTCAAATATCAGTTTGAGTCAATTATAAATAAGCAGATCCTTCCAATTTCACTTTCTGAATTCGCAACGTAGTGGAAAGCAGTCTTTAATTGTACATGTGTTACCAAACCACATTAGACGTTTCAAAATAACAGATCATCCCAAGTGACGTAATTATTTTGAAGATGACAGAGTTAATGGATGAAAGGAAGATCATAATGTTTGTGGATAGAACTCTAGCATTGATTATAAAGTACGGACTTCCACGCTCAAATATTTTAGTAAATATATTAGGAAATACCCGAAAGCGATGCTTTAATTAAAAGCTGAAGCGATGTTTGCAGTGATGTTGATTTAAGATTTTCAGATACGGAGCCTTGAGTGACGCACAATTACAAAGCCCATTGGGACATCTGACAAAACAAGAGCACGTGGCATTTAAAATGATTATCAAAATCATGAAATATTAATGTTCTGATTTTAAAAGGCAGCATGCAAATGATAGCTAAATCTTAGACGCTCTATATCAAGCTGCAGCTGTACTTAAAACTTGTATTGGAACATTATATTAAGTAATTAATGAAACAATGTGTACGACCCGGTTTTTAGTTTTGGGGTTTATATATTTTTCAAAATGCATTGTATTCGGAGCAGAAACTCCAAAGTTCTCGACTCTTCAACAACAAAAAACACTACAAGACAAAATGTTAAATGGATACAAAAAGACTTTAAGGCCAGTATTAGACCAAGATATGCCACTGATTGTAAATGTTTCCTTCAAGTTTCACACTATTCAAGATTACAATGAAGTTAGCGGACTTTTTGCCTTCAATGGTGGACTTAATTTATCGTGGATAGACGAGTCTATCTTTTGGAATCCAAGCGATTATGGTAATGCAACGGCCGCTAGACTGCCGATTGATGAAATTTGGATCCCAAACATCGGTGTGCGAAATCCGGCAGAGAGTGAAGAATTCATGGAGATTGAGATAGCAGGATTTACTGTACCGGCTTCAAATCAAGGATTAATCAATTTACAGATTTCGGGGCTGATAAAAATCATGTGTGAACCGGATGTGACGTATTATCCTTTTGATGTCCATCACTGTTCTCTGACTTTGGCGGTTCTCAACTATGAAAGTTATGAAGTTAAACTGCAACTCGCTAAACCAGCAGAGGCAATGCATACATTTACTGAGAATGGACAGTGGGCGATATCTGTTCTAGACACTATGATGACTGACAAAGCGATGGAAATTAAACTGGAGATGAAAAGAAAATCTTCCTTTCTCATTGTCAACCTATTTCTACCGGTTCTTTTTCTTTTGTCAATAAATATGGTGGTCTTTCTACTTCCGGTCGAATCAGGGGAGAGAATTTCTTTTTCTATCACTAGTTTCCTGTCATTTGCCGTCTTCATCACTATTCTCACTGAAAAGGTTCCTCAGACGTCAAATCCGCTTTCCGTCCTCAGTATCATTTTTGCGTTTCAACTTGCAAACAGCACCATGATCTTAATCTGTAATGTCCTCGTAATAAATATATACCACAGGTCATGTGATGTCATCTCTTCTTGCACAGTTGCTTTTGTGAGATTTATGGGACAAAAATCACACGAAAAAAGGTCATTGTCTGTCGTCGCCATCAAAATCAAACCTGCTGAAGATCGTCGCAGATCGTGTGAAGATATCGTAGACGAGAAAGTCACTTGGAAAGAAGTTGCATATGCTTTTGACAAATTGTTCTTATTCATTTTTATTTGTTCCACTTTGTTTCCTATCATCGTTTTTATTTTCTATGTTACATTTGAAACGTAGAGTGCATCTTTTTGTCTTTGCATTATTTAATGCTTCCATGTAAAAAGATTACGGTTAAATAAATTATAAGATTATAAATTATAACATTCATTTGCATTGTATGATCGAGAAATATGGAATACTTCTAAAGCATCCATTTGAAGTTAAGTACTGTAAATCACATTTATTTGCGAGAACTTTATTTTCGCGTAATTACGGGAGACAATGATGTCGCGAAAATTTCGTTCTCGCGTTTAACAGTAATCCTTACGATTATATAGAGGAAAAACAACAATTCATGAAAGAGTCAATGGCTATCTCGCGAAAATAAGGTGTAGCAAAAATTTAGTGATCTACAGTGATTTAAGTGTCTCTTTTCTTGTGGAAAGATTTCCTTACAATCAAAAAAAAAATCTCAAACACATAGAATATATTCCGTATACATGTATATTAAAATCTAAATGCTCTGTAATGTTTCCAATGTGACTGGTTATGCTATGCATTTTTCACATTTTATATAGCTCTGTTGTGTTCCGAGATCTGCCCTGTTTCATAACATTAACAATCAAAAGTGACTGTTGGCCTAAAACCTTCCACAAGCATAAGACTTCCAACAGATCTACAGAAAAGACAATTGTACATAAATTATGTTAATTATTATGAATAAGGGATGCATATGGTTCATCGGTCCTAAATTTTCAAGTATCACAGTTCTCGGCCAAAATATCTTTAAAATATTGTAAAATATGTTTTAGAACACTAAACAATGCCATATGCCTAAATAATTGACAATTTACTTTTAAAGATACCAAATGTTATTACATCTAAAAAAAAGTCTCCATAAGTGATGCTTTTTTGTGTTTTTTTTTCAAATTCACAGAGACCTGGATACATTTGCATTGCCGTTTTGTTATTTTTTTAAAAAATTAATCTTATTATTTAAAAACCTTTATTTATTGAACCTTCATGACAAAGCTCGAAATTCAATGGAATCGATTGACATAGATTTTTATCATAACATTGCATCAGAAAACTTGCTTGTAACAGGGCAAGAGATCTGTTACTGAACTAGTGTTTAAGTTTTACCGCACGCTTTGACCTTGTTTACCATGCAGTCATCATAGCTGCCGAGCTGTTGCTTTATGGTTTTATAAATTAGTCATATTGGTATGATTAAAGACTAACATATAAAACTATAACGCTACAGTTCTGCAGCTAGCACTGAGTTAGTATTTCTTTCACGCAATTTTACTCCGAATATTCTGGAATAAAGTTTAAAGATTTTTGACAAATAGTAAATACACAATGAATTTCCACTTTTCTTTAATATAAAAGATATGAAAAAAATTAAATCCTTGAAAGTACAAGGAGGTGAGTCAAACAAAATCGTCACCACACGTTTTTATAATACCTACAATGTAAATGTGATATGCTTTAGCAAAACACAAAACTTGATTTTACACTGAAATTTTATGAAAATTTCAACCTCAAATATGTGTTAAAGTCACTTATGATTAAATGAATCTTTCCAATTTCACTCTCTGAATTCGCAAAGTAGTGGGAAGCAGTCTTTAATTGTAACCAAACCACGTTAAACGTTTCAAAATTACAGCTCATACCTAGTGACATAATCACATTTACAATAACAGAGTTATTTGGAGAAAAGGAAGATCATAATATTTGTGGATAGAACTCTAGCATTGATTATAAAGTACAAACTTCAACATTCAAATATTTTAGTCAATTAATAACGAAATACCCCGAAAGCGATGCTTTAATTAAAAGCTGAAGCGATGTTTGCAGTTAGGTTGATTTAAGATTTTTAGATACAGAGTCTTGAGTGACTCTATATCTATTTATCTATCTATCTATTATCTATTAATAGATATATCTGTCTATTACAAGGCCCATTGGGACATCTGACAAATCAAGAGCACATAACATATAGAATGATTATCAAAATCATTAAATATTAATGCTCTGCTTTTAAAAGGCATCATCATTAATTTGCAACTGATAGCTGATAATTGGTCAGACTAGATTGATTTTTGGAAGATCAAAAGCTACAACTGTATACTTAAAAGTTGTATTGGAAAAGTATATTAAGTAGTTGTCAAGACAATGTATCGGACCTGGTGTATAGTTTTGGGATTTATATATTTTTCACAATGTATTGTATTCGGAGCAAAAACTCCAAAGTTCTCGACTCTCCAACAACAAAAAACACTACAAGACAAATTGTTAAATGGATACAAAAAAACTTTAAGGCCAGTATTAAACCAAGATCAGTCACTGATTGTAAACATTTCCTTCAAGTTTCACACTATTCAAGAATACAATGAAGTTAGCGGTCTTTTTGCCTTCAATGGTGGACTAAAGTTATCCTGGAAAGACGAGTCTATCTTTTGGAATCCGAAAGATTATGGTCATGCAACGGCCGCCAGACTGCCGATTGATGAAATTTGGATCCCAAACATCGGTGTGCGAAATCCGGCAGAAAGTGAAGCATTCATGGAGATTGATGTAGCAGGATTTACAGTACCGGCTACAAATCAAGGATTTATTAATTTACAGATTAATGGGCTGATCAAAATCATGTGTAAACCGGATGTGACATATTATCCTTTTGATGTCCATCACTGTTCTCTGACCTTGTCTGTTCTCAACTATGAAGGTTATGAAGTTAAACTGCAACTCGCTAAACCAACAGAGGCAATGCATACATTTACTGAGAATGGACAGTGGGCGATATCTATTCTAGACACTAGTATGATTGACAAAGCAATGGAAATTAAACTGGAGATGAAAAGAAAATCTTCCTTCCTCATTGTCAACCTATTTTTACCGGTTCTTTTTCTTTTGTCAATAAATATGGTGGTCTTTCTACTTCCTGTCGAATCAGGGGAGAGAATTTCTTTTTCTATCACTAGTTTCCTGTCATTTGCCGTCTTCATCACTATCCTCACCGAAAAGGTTCCTCAGACGTCGAATCCGCTTTCTGTACTCAGTATCATTTTTGCGTTTCAACTTGCAAACAGCACCATGATCTTAATCTGCAATGTCCTCGTAATAAATATATACCACAGGTCATGTGATGTCATCTCTTCTTGCACTATTGCTTTTGTGAGATTTATGGGACAAAAGTCTCACGAAAAAAGGTCATCGTCTGTCGTCGCCATCAAAATTAAACCCGCTGAAGATCGTCGGATATCGTGTGAAGATATCGTAGACGAGAAAGTCACTTGGAAAGAAGTTGCATATGCTTTGGACAAGTTGTTCTTATTCATTTTCATTTGTACCACTTTGTTTCCTATCATCGTTTTTATTTTCTTTGTAACATTTGAAACGTAGAGTGAAGCGATAACAGAATTAACCACCTTTTTGTCTTTGCTTTATTTAATGCGTCCATGTTAAAAGATGTTTCACGGTAAAATTCATTATAAGATTATAAATAATTCATTTGTATTGTATGATCTAGAAATATGGAATAAAGCATTCATTTGAAGGTAAGTACTTTCAGTATCTCTTTTCTTGTAGAGAGATTTTCTTAAAATCATAAAAAATGCCAAACACATGGAATATATTCCTTATGTATTAATATCAAAATGCTCTGTAATGTTTCCAATGTGACTAGTTGTGCTATGCATTTGTCACATTTTATTTACCTCTATTGTGTTCAGAAATCTGCCCAGTTTCATTAAATTCAAATCAAAATCAAAAATGACTGTTAGCCTAAACCATCCACAAGAATAAGACCTCCAACAGATCTTCAGAAAAGTCAATTGTACAAAGAAATTATGATAATTATTATGAGTAAAGGATGCATATGGTTCATCGGTCCTAAATTTTAAATTATCACAGTTCTCAGCCAAAATATCTTTAGAATATTGTAAACTATGTTTTAGAACACTAAATAGTTCAGAAATCATTCCAGGTTTTCATTTATTTTGTTCAACAACATATAATTTTTTTTCGACATATTAACGACAACAATACTTTCTCATCAATTTGGATTTCAGCTTCAACACAGGTAATGGCAAAGATTTGTTAAAATAAAATCAATAATTAAGCACATGAGATAAATAGAACACCTTTAATATTGACACTTATTCTGCTTTAATCTTATGTAAAACACCATATGAATGTAACTACCAGTATACTTAGGCAATTTTGAAAAGTCTTATTCTGATCATTATAATAACTCTTTTTCAACATCACAGTAAATGAAACTGTCTACTTCGCAAGAAATGTTTCCTTAAAAAAAGTTTTTCTCCGATAACTATGATATAGGTGAATATATAAAAGAGATAAATCTATAAACAAAATGAATGCAAGATTCTTTTACTATGCACGTTATGAGAAAACAATCGGCTTGAGATATATCGGACAAAATTCGATTTGTTTGATAATTTGTACTAAAAATAAGGCATTTCTAACGACCTTAAATTCTGCAAAGAATGGATCTTAAACAAGGTTTTTGAAATATTTTCAAAATAAACTTTTTCTTTGGAAACTTGTCTTGATTATAAAGCAGATCATATTCCAAAGAACTTTTGAAAATTTCAAGTCATGAGATTTTACCAAAATCAACAGCTTCAAAACTCCCGACTTTTCAACTCTATACACAATCATTCCCCACGATAAATTAACGTCCAGGCTTTTTGATATCATTGTCTGCTGTTTTTTTTTCAATAAAAATGGAACTCGTCAATTTACTTACCTGCATGATCATCGGTTATTTACAAAATCATTTTGTTAAAACACATTCCGATTGCACACACAAGTACTCTGAAGTTGACATCAAAAAGATGCTTGAGTTTCTGATTGACAGTATCTATGTGGATTTTGGTGACCAGATCTTCCAACAATCTATTGGAATTCCCATGGGTACCAATTGCACTCCGTTATTAGCTGACCTATTTTTGTATTCATATGAAGCAGAATTTATGCAAAATTTAATGCGTGAAAAGAAGAAAATACTCGCTGCGGCCTTCAACTCAAATTTTAGATATATCGACGATGTAGTGTCAATTAACAATGGTAATTTCCATTCCTATGTCGATACTATATATCCTGGTGAGCTTGAGATAAAAGATACCACAGAGCCTGACACATCTGTTTCATACTTGGATATTTTACTTGAAAAAGACGTTAATGGTAATCTAACAATCAAGCTCTATGATAAACGTTATGACCTTAACTTTTCTATCGTCAACGTCCCTTACTTATGCAGCGGTATACCTTCATCACCTGCAGACTGCGTTTATATATCTCAGTTGATTTGATACGCAAGGGCATGCTCTACGTATGAACAATAACAAAACAAAGTAAATAATTGACAAAAAAGTTAATGAAGCAAGAATATCAGCAGTCTCGTTTAATGTTATAATTTCGTAAGTTCTTTGGTCGATACAATGACCTTGGCAGCAAATACAATTTATCATTGAGTCAAATGCTGACTGATGTTTTTCATACTAATTGTTGGTCCATTATTTATACACTGAATTGACAACGTATTTTGACGGTGGATGTGACCGTCAGCAGGGGATGCTCATTCCTCCATGGCACCTGATCCCACCTTTGATAGTTTAGAGGTCGTGTTTGCTCTGCTCCTATTTTGTATTGTTTTATGGACTTTGATATTGACTACTGTTCGTTATCTCTATATCCTTCATTCAAAGCATCAGCCGAAAGACAAAAGACAGCATATGCAGGTGATGTTTACATAAGGGAGGTGAAAAGCTGAAGCCATCCCTTTAACAGTGATTAATAGGCAAAGCTGATGAATTTTTAAACTAGAATTATTTGTTAGCTATGCTTTCTCGAGAGTCTGAATTGACGTGATTCATCGAAATCAATGTTATGTACAACTGCTCACATCTTAGCCTATCAGTTGAACATTCTTTGTGTGGTACAATCAGAGTTTTAATGGGGAAGGAGAGGGAAGAGAGAAAAATGTGTTTGTTATCAATCGGTACAAGGATCTTATCACAACAGTTAACTACATTTCATAGATGTTTAAGTATGTCCCGTGTTATTTTAGCCCTTCTGTATTTACGAACAATCATTCCCCATTTCAAATTCGCAAAAATTTCCTTTGTAGATTTTTTTTATTGGTATACTGCTTTGAGAAATAATTTGCCGACTCTGTAATATTTTAACTTATTTGTTTAATCGATTCCTCCTACTATGAGTTTCAGCAAATGACAACTGCATCTATGCGATTAACAACACGAAAATAGAAATTACTTATATATTGCATTTCCTTCAAAATATTAGTGTTCATGTAGGAAACCTCGAAATTGATCCGAGAAAATTCAGTTTGAACCAGATTGATAAGAGGACATGATCTACATAACGTCTAGGTCTGTAAGGCAACGAGAAAGATGTATTGTCTTGTGCCTGTGCTCGTGTTTCTTGTAGGATTGTCTTCAGGTACAATGGATACTCTTTTAATGTTACAATATTTAATTTCTAAGCCTTTACCATGTTTACTTTATTCTTTTTTTAAGTGTACCTTTCAATAGCACCAATAACAATATTGTCACATTGTTTATTACAAGGATTTTAAGGAAAGAAGTATGTTTGTAAATATTGATTTATAATTGAGTGTATATTTATTCTTAGAAAGATGACATTGAAATGTATGTACACATATCGACATGTAATTATAAAAGTCTATTACCAAAGGTAATCTTTTATCTTTTTAGGGGCAATAAATAACATAGAATGTACCCACGGCCATCACCGTCACCATGCCCGGGGAACGGGGTACTACCCAGCGGATGATCCCATTGAAGGGGGATTCGTGGATATGCGTGATCACAAGTTACAAACACTGCAGGTTGTTGATGAAATGCTATATACTATATTTGGAACGGGTTCGAAATTCGGGTCGGGTTCGATGTATGTTTTATTGTGTTGTATGTGTATTGATGAATAAACGCATGTTGTTGACAAAGCTATTAATTATTCGTCCAGATAGCACGAATTAACACAGGTAATTAAAAGTTCTATAAGAACAAAGAAAGAAGAAACACATATGAATAATTTGCTTAATATTTTGTTCTTGGATCAAAATTTAGTTTTTATATGCCACAAGATAATCCAAGCGTCCTATTTCCTTATGTATTAAGGATTATCTTGAGGGACGAGTTCATCACGTGAGTGTTGCTATGGATAACCACGCAGGAATTCCCTATGGAACCCATGTTTGCATCCCCGAATTGAATCGGAAGTACAACAGATTCATCGATTTCATTGTATGTACAATTAAGCT
>PRKT01000064.1:1323612-1380458 GCA_003671525.1 Saccostrea glomerata | reverse complement strand
TCCCATACCAAGATCCATTTGACAGTTTTCTCACAGACCTGAAGACCCGTGCAGCATCTTGCAACTTTAAAGAACCTGAAAGAATGATGAGAGACAAAATAGTGTTCACGGTCACTGGAAAGTTACAGGAACTTCTACTCAGAGAGGACAAACTCACACTCGACAGAACTATACAAGTATGTAGGGCGTATGAACAATCGAACAGACAAGTGAAGGAACTACGTGAAACCACTCTGAAAGTGAACAAGCTACAGAAATCTGACAAGTACATGCACAGTAAACAGAAGACAGAGAAAAAGAAGGAAATTCCAAAGACTAAACAAACTCCGTATAAGAAGAAGGACTGTGAATTCTGTGGGTACAAACACGAACCAGGAAAACAAAAGTGTCCAGCATGGGGAAAATGCTGTGAACAATGTGGTGGAAGGAATCACTTCAAAGCAAAGTGTAAGAAGATACATTCAGTCTGTCAGGAAGAAGAATTCAACGAGGACCAATGGTTGAAAGCCGTAAGTTCTGGTGGCAAAGAAGTGACTGCAATAATGCGTATCAATGAGTGTGACATTAGATTTCAACTCGATAGCGCCGCAGATGTGAATACAATCTCTCAGCGTTATGTCCGCAAGGAGCAATGCAAGCCCACCAAAATCCGCTTGAACATGTGGAATAAGACAAACATGAAACCGCTTGGTGAGGCAGATCTGACAGTCGTCAATCCACGTACAAATGAGAAGTATCAACTCAGATTCATTGTTGTTCCAAACCATTACACATGTTTACTTGGACTTGAAGCAGTGCAGAAATTGAAGTTGATTACCATAAATAATGAGAAATTCATAGCCAGTGTTTCAAGCAGTGACTTAGGTGATTTGGGAACAGCGCATCTACATGTCGACCCAAACGTGAAACCCAAAGCTCTTCCCTGCAGGAAGATCCCTATCGCACTTCAGAGTTTGGTACGCGAGGAACTTCAGAAGCTTGAAGATAGAGGAGTACTTATTCCGATCACAGAGCCTACTCCATGGGTCAGCCAGATGGCTATTGCTCATAAAGCCAACGGCAAGCTAAGACTGTGCATTGACCCACAAGCACTCAACACAGCATTGATGAGAGAACATTATCGCTTACCTGTTCTTGATGACATTCTACCACAGCTCAGTAAGGCCAGAACCTTCACAAAACTTGACGTCAAAGAGGCTTTTTGGCATGTGAAGTTGGACGAGGAATCCAGCAGATTAACGACAATGATAACTCCTTTTGGAAGGTATAGATGGGCGAGACTACCTTTCGGACTAAAGGTATCAAGTGAAATATTCCAGAGGAAACTGGACGAAGTATTTGGAAACATGACGTGTTTTCAGCGTGGTGGACGATATCATCATAGCGGGCTGTGGAGAGAATGACGGAGAAGCTGAGCAAGACCATGATTTAAAACTGAGAAAAGTGTTGGAGAGATGTGAGGAGAAACACATCATCTTGAACAAAGAAAAACAAGAGATTGGACTGAAAGAAATCTCATTTCATGGACATGTTATTTCCAGAGATGGAGTGAAAATTGATGACAAGAAAGTAAAAGCCATCAATGAAATGCAACCTCCTACTGATGTATCAGGAATCAAGAGACTGTGTGGCATGGTCCAGTACATGGCAAAGTTCCTTCCAGACCTATCTACCATAATGGAGCCACTCAGAGAACTCACTCGCAAAGATAAGACATGGCATTGGTCTAAAGACTGTGAAGCAGCATTTCAGAGAATCAAGAAGATGCTGACAGAAACTCCTGTACTAGCGTACTTTGACCCTGGAAAGGAAGTAGTAGTACAAGTGGACAGTAGTAAAGACGGCATTGGTGCAGTTCTCCTGCAGGACAGTAGACCGGTGGAGTATGCATCTAGATCACTGACAGTGTCCGAGAGAAACTGGGCGCAGATCGAGAAAGAAGCGTTGTCAGTGTTATACGGTCTGGAACGTTTTGACCAGTATACATATGGCCGTTATGTGATGATACAGAATGACCATAAACCATTAGAGGCCATCCTGAAGAAACCTCTTGAAATGGCACCGAAGCGACTACAGGACATCATGATGAGATGGAACCGGTACGATTTTGATTTTGTATATGTCAAGGGAACTAACCTTACAATAGCAGATACTTTGAGTCGCGCATATCTGAAGAGTGAGGAGGGTAATGTTAGTGAAAGACTTAGAATCATGGCTTTGAAGAGTGACGAACCATGTGATATTCCTGATGCTCGCCTAAGTGAAATAAAGGAAGCAACAGAGATTGACGAGGAAATGCAAATTCTCAAGGAAGCCGTGATGAACGGATGGCCGGAGCAGAAACATGAAATGCCACAGAGAATTCGCCATTACTTTGACTTCCGAGACACTATATCATTTAGTGATGGACTTATGCTCAAAGGGGAAGCTGTGATTATCCCTAAATCTTTGAGAAATGAAATGAAGGCCAGACTTCACAAGGCTCACTTTGGATCTGATAGCATGCTGAGGAGGGCAAGAGGAACAATATTTTGGCCTGGAATGAAATCAGATATCAAGCAGTTGGCCGATTGTTGTTCAATATGTCAAGAGAGAAAACCAAAGAACCAAAATGTTCCATTGATGCAGCATGCAGAAGGATCTACTCCATGGCAGAAAATAGGACTTGACCTGTTTGAGCTGAATGGAAAGCATTATTTGATTGCAGTTGACTATTTCTCAAGTTTCATCGAAATTGATTTGCTTACATCTTTGACAAGCTCCAGAGAAATAGCTTTACTCAAGAAACAACTTGCTCGATTTGGAATTCCAAATGTAATCATGTCTGATGGAGGACCACAGTTTGTAAGCCAAGAATTCCAAGATTTTGCAAAGAAGTGGGGTATCACTCACATGACATCATCGCCGATGCATCAACAAGCCAATGGCAAGGCCGAGTCAGCTGTTAAAATCATGAAGACATTGTTAAGGAAATGTGAAGATGAGAAGACTGATCCTTATGAAGCAATTCTCGAGCAAAGAAATACACCAATACAGGATACTGGTATGAGTCCTGCAGAAATTATGTTTAACAGGAAAGTGCGTGGCATGATTCCACATTTTCCACAGAAACTCGAGAAACCAGAAACTGATGCATTCATCAAGAAGAGGAATCAACGCAGACAGACAGTAAAGAAATCGTTTGACAGGAAGTCTCGCGAGCAGAGTGAATTGGACGTTGGTCAAGCAGTATTCTTCCAGCATCTAGAGGGACGCAACTGGAGACTCAGGGAAATTAATGGTATTCTTGGACCAAGGACATACATCGTCAAGGACCAGAATGGAACCACTTATCGTAGAAACAGAATTCATGTGCGACCTACCGCAGTCAATTTCTACAGTCGTGACCGCTCACCGATGCGTTCAGTCCCAGATGATAGTTCAGACGGCATACAGAGAAACATTGTAACAGACTCTAAGCCAGTGAACAATCCGACCTCTACCGTTAGCGTAAGCGCACCAGAAACACCGTCCATTGAACTTACCGTACCAACGCCAAGTGAACCGATCCGTGAAGGAAGACCTGTGCGCGAAAGGAGAAAACCAGCTTATCTGAAAGACTATATTACTGGTTAATGGGCTTTGTATTATGATATTTAGTCATTTAGTCGTTTGATTTTCTAGTCATTGTGTACATGTAAATTGCAATTAATCATTTTGTGTCTATAGGTCGGATACTGAACATTTCAGTAACATTTTGTGCTAGATAAGTGTATTATTCATTTTGTGTGTGCAAAATGATGAAAGTTTACTTGTTTATGAAATTTGATGTTTTGAAAGAAATTTTGACAAATTTTCTAAAGAAAAGGGGATGTTGATGAAATGCTATATACTATATTTGGAACGGGTTCGAAATTCGGGTCGGGTTCGATGTATGTTTTATTGTGTTGTATGTGTATTGATGAATAAACGCATGTTGTTGACAAAGCTATTAATTATTCGTCCAGATAGCACGAATTAACACAGGTAATTAAAAGTTCTATAAGAACAAAGAAAGAAGAAACACATATGAATAATTTGCTTAATATTTTGTTCTTGGATCAAAATTTAGTTTTTATATGCCACAAGATAATCCAAGCGTCCTATTTCCTTATGTATTAAGGATTATCTTGAGGGACGAGTTCATCACGTGAGTGTTGCTATGGATAACCACGCAGGAATTCCCTATGGAACCCATGTTTGCATCCCCGAATTGAATCGGAAGTACAACAGATTCATCGATTTCATTGTATGTACAATTAAGCTCAGAATGCTGACATAAAGTAAAACGGCATAATATATGATTACTCTACTTTAGAATTCTACTCACTTAATTTTTATTTGTTTCCAATTACAATCATTGATCATTGATTGACTAAGCTGTTTTCTAAAAGTTTGTCCCAAAAGCATATTGAATTCGAACTCCTTCTCCAATTCAAATGTGTTATTTTGCACGATTGTTTCTATAACAATGAAATATTGGTAAAACGTACCCGACTTTAAATAAATATTATCTTATCGTACAGTCTTGATGCCTTCTTACAACTTTTATGTAAAACTGAAGACAAAGGTCAGCCATTCATGTTTTCTAAACTTAAACAACTTAGAACTTAGAACTTCAATTACCAAAGTTAATAACCAAATTAGATTGTACATGTGTAGACATGTATGCTTTAAACTTCTATCGTTTACTGTATTAATCAGTTAAAATAAATATTTGAGTTTATTCGTATATTTCCTTTTTTTTTAAAATTTTCTTAAATACGAATAAAAAATATTCTCACATTTTTGCGAGAAGTAATACTCAAAGCTATGCATATTAAGTGTTTATTTTTTTAAATTTAATAATTAATTATTATATTTTTTCAGTTTTGAAATGTAACTGACTTTTTTTCTTTAGGTTGTGGATACAGGCCCCGCTTTTTATGGTAAGGGATACAGCAGAATAGACATATGTTGTCGTACTGAGCACGATACGTTTGACAACACTATTAACGGACTTCTCACCCTTGTTTTTCATTAAATAAACATGATGATGAAAGATCGGAGTCGTTTATCTATTAGAAATAAGTTATTATTTTTAAACATCTATCGTGATATAAATACGGGTTGGTCACTAAGAAAGCCCGAAGGTCTTTATGATGAATTTGATCTCGTATCCACCCGTATAACCCGATGCTAATCATTATTTTTTTTTTAAAAAGAAAATAACTTGAGGACTATATATGATTTTCAATAAATAATACTGAATACATGTTGAATTTCAAGGTTCGTTCAAAATTCAGATTACTCCTAGTAGAGATTATTAAATCGCCATTTTAATCTATAAATATCTAGGTTTATGTCATATCTGAAAATGTTTGTATCCTTTTAGCACATGGTTCAGTTTTAAAATAAATTCGTAAAGGTTTAAATTGATGTAACTTGCTTGGTTAAGAAAGCATTTGATTTGTGAAAATATGTAAATCTAAAACATTTTGCTTGATTATTTATCATTTGGTTATATAGTTTAATATATCCGAGGTAACTAAAACCATGAGTATTATTAATCTCTTGAACATCGAAATTATCTCACTTATCAGGGGGTCGGTACCCCTTAAAACTAAAATTGTTGTATTCAGAAACGGGGGGAAAATTGGTTGTAATGAAACATGGTCATTTAATGGTAAAGAGATAGATGTGGTGGATCATTTTGTGTATCTTGGGTTACTCTTAAATTTTAACGAAAAATTCTTGGTGACCAAGAAGCAATTAGCCTCTCAGGGACGTAAAGCTATGTTTGCTCTTAAAGCATCCATCAGTGAATTATATCTAAACCACTGTACAATCATATCTCTTTTTGGCACATAAGTAAGCAGTATTTTGAATTATGGATGTGAAGTGTGGGGTCATCATAAGGGCCCGGATATTGAAAAAATTCATTTAGATTTTTTAAGGAATGTACTAGGAGTGAAAAAGAATACAAACACTGTGATGCTATATTTTGAAACAGGCCGTATGCCTATGTTACTAGAATGTTTAAATACTGGTTTAGATGGTTACATACAAGCAATTGTATTTTGAAAGCGGCATATGGTATTTTATATAGTGAGTGTGAGAATCCAAATTTTAGGGGTAATAATTGGGCATGTGTTATCAAAAAACAACTGTGTAATTTAGGACTTGATTATATCTGGAATGAACAGAATAACTTGGATAGTCGAATTTGTCTTCATGTCATACAAGAGAGATTGAAAGATAATTTTGTACAGAATTTATTATATGATATGGATAAAGAATCAAAGTGTAGTATATATAAACACTTGGTTAGTAACTTCTGTCAACAGTACTGCTTGGTGAAGCCTATTCCAAAAATGTTTAAGATATGTATTTCTAAAATTCGTTTGTCCTCGCACAACCTATTAATTGAAACTGGTAGGCACAAAAATATCCCAAGAGACCAAAGATTTTGTCCAATTTGTAAATCACATGAAGATATAGAGGATGAATATCATTTTATACTCATATGTCCTAAATACGTAGACTTGAGAAATAAATTCATTAAGAAATATTATTGGAGTAAACCCTCTGTGTTTAAATTCATACAGCTCATTAGTGTTAATAATGTCAAAGAACTCTGTAATCTTGGAAAATATATTTTAAAAGCTTTTGAAATAAGGAACTGCCAATAATTTATCTATATGTTATATGTAAACTTTACATGCATATTGTATTTATTACATTTGTAAATCTGTAAAGGACAGTTATAAGATCCCTGTCATACAGTATCATTGTGACTTTTTTCCATCACAGGTACACCCGTTCATTTCCTAACTATTATTGTACATTTTGTTATATGCCATAGTATGTTTATCCTGAGCAATAAATAAATTACAAATTTGGAAATATGCGGTCAAAGTTTATTTTGTATTACATAGCCAATATTATTGCAAACAAAAGTAATCTCTTTCTCTCATGTGCTAACGCAGGATTGAGAAATTACTTTTATAACAACAAATCGCTAACAAATCATCAAATGTTCACATTTTCTTTTAATGATTTTATAGAAACGAATTGAGTAAAATAGAAACATAAATTTAGCAATGAGTATAAATTGTCATTTAACGTATCCTTGAGCTCTTTACTCCGGGGGCATAATAACCAGCCCCTGTGTTCTAATTAATTAATATATAAATATAATCACAATTCAATAACCTTCACTGATTACTCCCCTTATTCTAATGATTCTAGCAACTCGGAATCGTTCGTATTTAGTATTTAATTTTAGTCGGTATAAACAAAGTTACAGTCGAAAACATCAATGGAAAGTCTTCAATCTCGCCATCAGACAGGGGTTTACTCTGTAACAAGAGAGAATGTAAGACTATTTTAAATAGGAGGATTAATTCGAAGTACCTAACTAGAATACAAGTTGACCCCTGAGAAAGGTGTTAAATATCTGTACTCAACTGCTTTTTGGTTTTTGGCATGAGAATATTTGCTTTTAAATTACTAATCAAATGACAACTTAGAAGAATTTTATAATCATGTTATTTGTGGACGAAATAAAGGTGTGATTTGAGTTCATATGGGTTTTTAAAATGTATTACAAAAATCGAAAATTTTGTAAATTATCACTCGGATCTCTCAGCTAATCGAAATTTGATTAGGAATGGCTTTTTCATCTGGAAGAAGTCAAGACATATGTATTATATCTCATACTTAAAATGACAAACAGATAAAATTATAATTGATCTTTTGATTCTGTTGTGCATACATCTTATCTATTGCCTTAGTGTTTTATAAGAGAAGAACGGTAACTCTATAATAAAACATATACTTATTTTTGTTATACAGTGTACATCACCTAGATGACAATTTTAACAATTTTTACCTTATTTAAGTTTATCATAATTATGTTTAGAATAAAACAAAATCATGGGGCGCAGTGATAGGGGCTGGGATTTTTAAGAATTGAACGTTTTCTTTTTATAATTTCAGAAACCACGACAACAAAATTTATGAAAAAGAAATAACAACTTGACAATGTCTATTTTTTTTATATTTATTAACTATTTTTCAGTGTATCCTCGATATTTCTAAATGTCGAGTTGCCCTTAAGCAAGTTTTTTTCTCTTTTTAACATATTACTTATATTTATTCTGAAAAGATTCTTCTTCAAATGAATACAAAAATAATTCTGCTTATAACGTGGCGCAATTGGTACCAACGAAACATGGTCTCCAAAGACCACAAAGATATCAATCAAAAGCGCAAGCATCTTTTCAATAACAAATTCAGAGTACTTGTGCGTACAATCAGGATGTTTTTGCAAATGATCAATAACAAGGTAAGTCTATTAACGAGTTTCATTTTAATTGAAAAGGCGGCTGTCTATGATGTCAGAAAGCCTGGAATTTCATTTATTGCGGGAGAATATTTGTATATACAGTTGTAAGTTTTTCTATTGTTGCGATAATTTTAATAAAAAAGTATGACTTCAAATTTTCCAAACATTCCTTCAAATTTTTAAGCATCCAATTCTGATTTACACCATTTTTCGCATACATGTATACTGTCGCGCAATACTCCTGAACTTTCTTCTTCAACACTGTTATTATTTTATTTAGTGACTACATACAGAAGCTTGGTAAAATATTTACTGGAATCCGCTACATGTATGTATCTTTGTTTGCAAGGATTTTTATAAAGTTTCGGATTCGTATAGATACGGTAATTCAAATTCATTTTGGTTGTTGGGAATGTTAAAAATATTCCAAACTGACACATATTTTTGAAAGAATGTCCTTCATAGGAAGGAAGCATTAGATATACGTTCAAAAGATATAATGAGCCTTACAAACAAAGACAATGTTGTAACCTGCTTTAATAAGGTATTATTTTGAAGCATCAATGTATAATTACGGTAAAATATACCACAGCCACAAATAGATTCATTTACTTAATATTGAACCGTTGATATTGATAGATACAAATGCGCTGTAGTATATAGCATACATATATTAGAAAAATATCAACCTATAATACAGCAGACTAGACAAACGTTGTCGCACAGAGCACTTAATGTTTAGTGACATCACTAAAGGACGTCCTGAATTGCATTAGATAAAATATTATTTATTTAAAAAGTTATTTATACTATCAGTATTCATCTGTTATAAAAATTCAATAAATAAATCACCAGATTACAAAATTTTTTGAAAGCTCTTATCACCTGTTGTTATAATGCTTTGTGACATTTTCCCATGTCCTGCCCTGGGTTGAATTTAGATTAACTCTTTACAGCTCAAGAACACAGAAAAGGGGATTATACATTATTGTGTGTATTTGACTCCAGGCCTTGAGTGTTTAATCTTATTTTATTTAAATAGCTTAAAGTCTTTAATCTAATTTTCAATAATTAAATCTTACTACATATTGAATCGTTAGTTATTATAAGACTTGAATTTCGTTCAAAAACTAAATTAACCTCTTGGCAGATTCCGTGGAAGCCTATCTATGCCATAAGATCATGGATCTTCTTTCCAAAAGCATTTCAGATCCCTTTTTACACAGAGCTCAGTTTTACGGGAGAATCTACCAGAATCAATATGATGTACCCTTCTGGGTAAGTTTAAAAAGCATTTAGACTATTACGTTTGATTTTAAAACCGCTTTCTGAATGGTAGCAGTTAATATATGCAAGCTTGGAACAAATTGAATCATTATTAGAATTGCTTAGCTATTGTCGTATTTTAAATGTTATCTAAAAGTGAAAACGTACTACTTTAAAATGATGTGTGTTTTGTGATTTTAACATAAGGTAAATTAAACTCTTTTCACTTCATATTAAACTGCCTTCGAAAAATAAAAAAAATAAGATCTGCAAGAAAAAAGACATCACCACCCTTAACAGAAATTAAGAAAAATACTAGTTTAACTTAATTTTAAGGCTACATGTACAAGATAACGATAAAATTATTTTTCTATGGATAACGTATTCATTTTCGATTTCAATTAAATTTTCTTCTCTTTTTGACTAACTCAAATTAACCAAAGGTTCAGGTCCTCAAAATAGTATGCTGTGTGTGTTTTTACAACTACATTGTACGTTCAATACCCTCTCTATTCTTTTTATTGGGATTAAAAATATTAAGTGCAATACACAGTGATTTTTTGTTTTTAAAATCCCATTCCATTTTGTAAAGAACATTGATAGCAATGATTTTTATCTTATGTAATTCCACCTTGCTGGTGTATATTTTTCTATTTATTTTCTATAATCATTTTTTACTTAAAAAAAAAATGGAGACCAACTTGCACTAAAGAAATAAATCCCAATTAGGTATGCAGTACCTGCTTAGGGGATTAAATGACTATAATACATATAAAACCTCGCCCGGGCCGTAGGGACAATTTAATCAGGCATTTCCAGTTCAATGATGAGGTCTTCATTTATTGCGGTATTGGTCTGATTATAAATGAACGGTTTCTCTCTAAACGGTTTGTTTATCTAGAAACTGATAATCCAGGCCACAAAGTTGTTATATGGCCCAATATCAAGACGCTAAGTAAACTATTAGGGGTTTATTACCAATCGGATTTTAACTGCTTCTCAATGCCCCTGGGCCGAACAGGTTTCTGTCGAATACATGCCTCGATAAAGAGATCTACATAATCCCATTCACTTACAAAAAATCTATCCTTGAATCTGTTATTGAGAATGGAAATTCCACCAATAAAGCTGGTACACTTCCATTCATTCTCATAGTACTGTTATTTGATTTTAATAACATCGTTGTAAAATGTTTATCTTCTTATATGTAGCAATCCTTTATTCTGATGTCATTATATTTCAAAACTCAACTCAGTTTAACACACTTCCCACTACTTGTTAAGGATTTTATGCCTATATTAACTAGACAAAAAGACAAAGCTAATTTAATTTTCTTGATTGATAAAATATGTAATTAATCTTTTTTTTTTCAAGAATGATTTACAAGCATTTACTTTATGCAAATCTAGTAGTAGCTCAAATAAAAAAAATCTGAATTTACAAAGTAGTCAATACAAATTTTTTATTATGTAACAAAACCACATTAAGCAATTTAAAATAGACGTCTAGTGGCCTTAATCATATTGGTTATGGCATATCTGATTTCAAAATCAGATCCCACTATTTGTAAATATCTCTGACATCGATTATTAATGAATTACACCTCCACACACATTTAATTATTCTAAACAATAAAAACAAAATAATCCTCAACCGATGTGTTAATTAAAAGCTGTGCATGTAAATTTAGTTTATTCTATCTTTTGGCACAGTCAAAAGCCTTTTATGAAAATTTGACAGAGAAAGAGGACCGTTATTTTTGAAGTTATATAAAAATTATTAAATATCAACACATTGATTTGGAAGTGATCAGACTATAATGAAAATCAAGAGAAAACTTTGAAACTATCTAGCTTTTATTGAAAAGTATTTTATTAAATAAATGAAAGATAGATTAGTAGGTAGATACAAAAAGACTGATTCAACTATGAGTTATGAATTTTATCTGCAATTCATAAAATCAGCAAGGGAAATGAATGCATTTAAAGACGATGGACAATTAAGCATAAGATATGCTCTGAGGCTGATAGCACTATGTTTCGTAATTGCAACTTTATTTTTACCGTTCCCTTTCCCCTTTTTAATGATTGTGATATAATTTCTACTTCCAGAAGGATATAGGGAAGGGAATTTTTTCTAGATCATTAGTTTCTTTTTATTTGCCTTTTCAATACTTTCTCTCTACCACATTTTTAGCTTAAAACGGTTCCTCTTCTATCAAAACTTCTTTCTGTCTTTATTATCCTGCATCCGTTTTAACTTACAAACAGCACCGTGCTCTTTATCTGTACATTTGTTAAACGAAAATATGGAACAAACGAACAGCATTCAAGCTCAAAGGTCAATTAAAAGATAGAATATTGGAGCAGAGCAAACACAGACCTCCAAAACATCAGAGATGGGATCAGATGCCATGGAAAAGTGAGCATCCCCTACCGACCGTTCACATCCGCCTTGTGCTACTTGTCATTATTGAGAAGTAAATGGAAAATTCGTCGACAATTCAGTGTGTTAATAATGACCGAACACTTGGTATGGAAAATGTAAGTCAGCGTTTGACTTAATGATAGGTTGTATTTCTTGATAAGGTCATTGTATCAACCACAGAACTTACGAAATGATAACTTACGAAATGAAGACTTACGAATTGATGAATCGAGACTACTGATATCCTTGTTTCATCAATGTGTTTGTCAACAAGTTTACTCGTTTTAAAAATTGTTCATACGAAGAGCATGCTCTTGCGTATCGATTCAACTGAGAGAATTAAACCCCGATTTTAGGTGATGAAGGCATATTGCTGCATTAGTAAAGGAAGCTGACGATTGAAAAGTTTGTCATCACGTTTATTATAAAGGTTGGTTGTAAAATCACCACTAACGTCCTTTTTAAAAAGTAAATTATCCAAATATGGAACAGATTAGTCAGATTCTGAAATATCTTTTATTTCAAGTTCACAGGGATATATAGTATCGACACTAGAATGGAAATAACCATCGTTAATTGAAAATACGTCGTCGAAATATCTTAAGGCCACAGAAAGTGTTTTCTTCTTTTTACGTATGATTTTGAACAAAGTCTACTTCATATGAATACAAAAATAGTCTGCTAATAACGGGGCGCAATTGGCACACCTTGAAATTCCTATTCATTTATACCAACAGTAAGTCGTATGATGTACCGTTTTCTTGCACATTTTTTTTTTGTGAGATTAAAGATACAAAAGGCGCATAGAAAAAGTCCTTCTATGATGTCACCTTAAAAAACTCACGGCTCCTTCAATAACAGGTATACGTGCAAACATTTGTAATATTGTAAAAAACTTCACATTCTTAGTTTTACAAATTTTTGTTTCTTTACAACTGATAAATTAATCAGACTCTGTAGTATCTGGTAAAACGAAAGGAATTTTGCTGTATCTGTTGAAAGACATTTCGTCGTTGTTGTGTGCATCGAGCTTCACAATGCTAACTATGCTTTGTTTATTGCTTCAATAACACAGGCACCATCATTATTCCAGTTTGAGGATAAAATAGAATATATGAAAGACACAGCAAACAGAAACATTCAACAGAAAACCAAAAATCGATAAACGGAAATCTCAGAAATTTTAAACAGAAAACGCGAAAAAGTCAAACAGAAAACTTAGAAATGTCACAAAGTTTTATTTGCATTATATGATTCATCAGTACGGAATAAAATCAAAAATAAAATAAAATACAAACAGCTTTTTCCGATGATACAGATAAGCAAGTCTTCCATTTCATCAGTTTTTAAAATTTAACCCCCGTGTTTGTTTCAATAAACTGTGAAATCACTAATTTTAGTGGGGGGTTAATTTTCGTTTTTTTTCGAGGTATGAAGAGACTCACAAATTTATGTCCACTACTAAATGCAATTTTTCACATATGATACTACTGAACTATTCTTCATCTACGAAATAAAATCCCCATGAACCAATATATTATATCAACCCACGAAAATGTGCCCCCTCGAAAATATGTGATTTCACAGTACATTGACTGGGTCATTAGGTATAAACTGTATTGATTTATTAAAGTCCAGTAATTCATCCATTTTTTTTCAATATTTCTGCTGGATGGAGAATATAAATTCTTCATGGTTGTATGATTTGGCAATTCAAAATTTTTAAATATTTTTACCTAACTTCCTGGATCAGAAAATCATTCTTAATTTATTTTCTTATTAAAAAAAAAACAAATATTGATTACATTATTTGATTTAGGACTTCTTTTTTGGTTAAATATTAATATGTGAAAAACAATTTCATACTATCCTGCATTTCCTTTCCACGGACCACACATCACAATCACTATGTTGTTCTTTGACAGAAATCGTTAATGTTAATTTATTTAATTTTGAAAATAAAACACTTGTTTCACACATGACATACAATATCCTATCAAAGGGCACAGCGCGCTTAAGAATTTAAAATCAGGGGTAAAGTAAACCGTTATTTAACCCGCACTTAAAAGTCCTCTATCACTTTCACGTTGACAGAACCTATTAAAATGCCCCGAGTATATTGAAACTTATTTTATTAATTGTTTACCTAACTCATTTACTGATCATCTTTCTTTGTTTTTATTTACCTTTACTTTGGAAATGATCAAATAACGACAATTCACCTAGTGCGATCCTATCTTTAACAAATTTACTTTACAAGGTCTAAAGCTTGCACCTTGTAAATTGTCTGTAAAGACATTTTGTACAGGTTGAGAGATCCTATTTTTGTAAATATGAAAATGATTGTTTTCTTCTGATGATATTGATCAAGTATTGATAAGGTTACGTTTGGGAATAGATAGATCTTTGAACACAGGGGGGTCTGGATCCTTTAGTTGAATAATTCATTAGGCGACATTTACGGTGCACGAATAAATCGTTAAGGAAAGCATAAAATTCGGCATATCAGGTAATTGATTTTTTTCTCTGCATCTTAGTCTCTAAAATAAATTAATCGTATATTTATAAATTGTTCATACAAATTTAAAGGCATAAATATTTTGACAGTTGTAAATATGAGTTTTTCATAACTGGTAACATATCAGGTCGGTCCATTACCTCTTTTCAATATACAGTGTACTACTAACTTCAAATTTAAAAACTCTCTCTCTAACAGTCTCTCTCAGCTCAAGTATAAGCATGCGGTAGCACAGAAATCAGGACAAAGTAGCAATGTATTATAACCTTTTATTTGTAAATCAATTCCAAATAACATTGCAAAACAATTCTATTATTCTCAAGTGTATTTGTTTAATTGCAAGTGTAAATGAAAAGTATACAAAATACACATCTCCAGTCTCTGTTTGTTATTTCTTCGTGTTCATATCCCAGCCGCAAGTCAACACATGCGGGGGAAACAATGTCGCTGCACTTTACTCGTTATTTAAATTTTTAAATTGACTTCTTTATGTAGTAAAAGGAAACATCATTGTGTGGAGGTCTGGGGTAATTATTTACATAACTTACAACTGAGTGTTTATTTTGGGGGAGAAAAATATCTCTCAAGGAGACCCGAGATATTACGACAATATTTCAAACGTCCGCATTTCTGTCTGGAGGGGACTGAACCCCAGTGTACCCCGCGGTGGATATCAGTTTAATAGTTGAAGCCTACTTGTGACTACTTTGTCAAAACTCACCATACAATGTTACCTGTTTACCCAGTAAACTAACATATGTGTATTAAAGTTAACAACCCCTCCTCTTCGTGAGCAATGTATTTGTGAATTTCAAAAGAAGAACACTGGAATACACAAGTAAGTTGATCTTTCCGAATTGTTTAAACCCGTAAGGATGATTTTCTACGAAAAATATTAAAGAACATTTTTTGTAAAATATTAAATTTTGTACAGAATTTTTCAAAAGCACTAAAACAGTTGACATCTCTTTGTTTTCTGTCGCTTATTGTTAATTCAAACAATGTCGTAGAGCTTGTTATAGGAAATTTTCCTGCATGCGGGTGATTTATATAAAAAAAAGGGGGTGGTATCCTTTATCATAAATCATAAAATGGTAAAGGATTGATAGTTGATATATGTTGGATGAAAAGCTTAGCGATGCAAAAAGCAGTGATTTATGTACATTTATATGGAAACCTGTAATCCTTAGAAAAATAATATATTTCTTCATTTATTAAATTCTCTAATAAAGGCTGAAAGAACCCCATTAATTAAAGTTTAATGACATCCACAGAGAATCGCTAATGGGGTATGTAAATGTAAATAGAAGAAGAATGGGGAAATGCGCATTTACACGAAAGGAGAAAAAGATAAAATGTTTGCTATACATAATAAAAAATTCATTTTTTTGGTTCATATTACATGTTTATTTATTAGAAAAGTGTTCTTTGTACATCAATATTCTGTAAATAATTGCATTTGAACGGGAATATGAAATGTCGTTTTAATTTTAAGCAGAATTTTTAAAAAATACAATTTTTAATATATAATTGGTATTTGTACTTTTCATTAAAAAAATTATAAGTAAATGATCTCAGAATTTGGAGGATGTAACAAATATAACAAGAAATAGGAAATAAGGTAATCTAATTTCTCGGACAGAAAAAAAGACTCAGCAGTGTCATAAAAAGACATGTAGGAAATGTCATTAAGCGTATCTTCTTAATTTTGGCAGGCATTATAAACACCCCAGTATTATAATCGTATCAATTTGACCAAAATTCTAGAATCTCCACTGATTGTTACGGAATAATGCAGTCGGATTCCTCTTATTTTGAATTTCCGAGCAACTTTTAAATCGTAAGGATTTCGTATTTAATTCTAATCGGTCAAACAAGGAAACTGCTGAAAACATCAATAGGACGTCTTTATCATTAACAGGCAGAGGTTTTAGAGAAGTACCTTTAACAAGGGAGATTGTGGGACTTAAAGTAAAAGGATTATTTTGAAGTACCCAGATTACAAGTTGTTTCCAGAGAACGTTGTTTACTTTCAGTTTGCAACAGCTCTTTGGTTTTGACATGGAAATATTTGCTTCACCAATCAAATGGTGATTAAGAACATTTTTTAACTTTGACACCAGTCAAGTTTCTGAGTTTAGCAGGTTTTGACACCTATAGTTTACGTCGTAAATTTTGCCGAAACATGAAAAATCTATCTGTGCATTGGTGTTCAACAGTTTGCAAATTGATACCTAAAAATTATTTCAGGACATTTCAGGGCGTAGAACGATAAAAATATTTTTAAGTAAACTAAATGTACTATCAGGTAGTACCTTCTTAACTGTCTTTTCAGATTTCAATCTTTGTCTCAATTTTTTTTTAACATGATGTTTAAGTTAAATTGTTATGAAATCTGTTAAACCAAAGGTCTACATTTTATCCACAGTACACCTATGTTGAAAATGCAATATTACATGTTAGATAAAGTTATATTTAAAATTTTTCATTCACAAAATCTAAATTGCCTTTTTGAGATTTTTATCTCAAAGCACTCAAATATTTTTTCAAAACTTCTCAAGGACGAACAGAATTCTTCCTTGTGATTTCAGGTAGTGGGCGAAGTAACACCAAATTTCTTTAATGGATCTTTTTTCAATCGTGTCACGTTGTGAAATATTTTTCTTTAAATAAGGAGCTATTGTTATAAAGTTTGTAGGTGCTAATTTGGTACCCCGACAAAGAAACATGATCATATTGTGTAAATTTCAACAATTATACGATTGTATCTTATAGTCACACCTTTCACTAACCTTTAAAGCGTGGAACCATCTTGTCTGTCAAAGTAATCGTAACTCAAAACATGAAATGACAACTTGCATTGTTTCCTATGATCTACATGTATCGGGTTGGTCCCTCTTTCTAATTAAACTAACCTCTTATAGTGAATTTATATTTTACTGACAGTTATACTGTTGTACTTATTTTGCAAAAATTCAAAAGTCTAAATAAAATATCGCTCTCCAAACTGTGTCTTGAAATCAGCATGATTTTACATTGATCTGTAATATCTTTCAAGATTCCTGTTAAAGAAATCCGTTGGATAAATTGTTTATCGTTAATGAGACACAATTTGAACTTTAAATTGGACCAACTAGGTCGCATGCATACAATGTATTTGTAAACATAGCCATTAATTGTCCCAACAATTTGTACAACAAAGATTCCTCTGTTGAGAATGAGGTTAACGGTAGTTGATGTCATTTAGGAGAGAGGACATGTCAGATTATCGGGTGATTAAGCCCGTTCTTCTGGGGGAAGTAAATAAATAGCATGCTGGGGTATAAAATTCTTTGTATCTTGTGCTCCTTTATTTTGGAATTTAAAATCCTTACCTCCTCTGGAACAAAAATTTAAAAATATAATGGTTACAATTAAATTCCAAAATACAGGAAATAGATACTCATTTGATAAGTTCAATCGTGATTCGACAGGATTTTTATCCTTCAATATTATTTCATACTCTGTCCTCAGTTTTTAATGAACAATTAATAAGAACATTCCATTCAGTGATTTAAAAAGACGAGCATTTTAACAGGGTCTTGTAAGCCCTACATAATGACAGTGCGATGAGTAGTGCCGTGTATCTTTGTAGGTAATGGCGACCCCCACCTCCCCCCGGGCTGTGGAGAGACAAAAGGCAAGACTAGCAAAACTGGAGGAAAAATGGAATATTCTATTTAATCAGGTAGGACTGCTTATCTAATAAAAATGTTTGTAAGTAAAGTTGGAGAATATTATTGAACACAATATGTAAAGAATAAAAGTTAGCGAATAATTCTGTAAATGCTACAAAGAATGACGAGTCAAATCAAGATACGGATTTCCAAAAAAGTCATTTTTTCTTATTAGTTTTTAATATATTAATAAAGATTTAATTACGTTTCACATGTTAATACAAATATATATATATATGTCATCAGGTTAAGAAACTGAAATTGAGAGAAATTTGTAAACAATATGATCCATATATTTTTTTTTTATTTAAGCGCAACAAAAATATAATAACATTGAAAAAACAATTTTACATTTGAATCTATCAAACCATTTGTCGTTACAAAATGTTGATAAAAATTGAAAAACAAGTACATGTGTAATTAATCTCGCAAAACAATTCAAAAACGTAATTTGTATAAATGTAATAATATAGCAATACCGTGGCATAAAAAAAGCTGTGTTGTTTATTTTCACAGAAAACAAGGGAGCCAATATACAGTATGGCGATGTACATCGAGTACCTGCAACAGTACTGTGATAGAGAAAGCGATTTCTTTTCGAACACTGGGCAAAACAACCAAGGCTTTACACATCCTGTGTCCTACTTCCTGCAAAAACTCACTCTGGACCTCAAAATGTCATACCAATGGTATTTTTCATGTCGAAAACTTTATTCAATATTTTTACTTTAAATAAAAAAATCACATTTACTTTGATAACATATAATTAGAGAAAACAAAAATTATAAGGGAGAAATCAAACATGTCTGAGGCATGGGGGTGGTATAAGATGGATTGATTGATTGTATATTGTTTAACGTCCCTCTTGAGAATTTTTCACTCATATGGAGACGTTATAAGATGTTTTGCTCGTAAACATCTGTGGGACGTAACACTAAGCCCTACTTTTATCGGCCATTTTAATGAATATAAAAGAAGACACGAAAATTCACAGATAAAATATTGATGTGTATTTTTTTCTGTAAAAAACCTGTCCTTTACTATTTCAAACGACGAAAATCGAAAACTCTTTAATGCTATTGAGTAAAAATGGAACAAAAAGAGAAGATATCATACACGTAATGTGTTGTTTCCTCTGTAAATAAACTCTGTATTTTCTTTCTTGTAATTTAAGGTTTATCGAGGACTTTTGCAAGAAAGAGAACGACGGTCTATTGTTAATGCTGACGTTGTTAAGAAACATACAGAAGACGACGAAGGAAATGACGTCAGTACCGTCAAAAGAAAGAGCGCAAATCAGGAAACGATTACTGGTATAACTCAGTGTTTTATGTATTTTAAATGACAGATTAAGATATACATAAAATGTGTTTGTAGTACCTCGTAAACATGTAATTTTTAATATTACAGACAGACGAATATGATTGCTTGGTCTGTATCAAGTTTTGCCTCCGTGCTCAGGTAAATCATCTTTTCCTACAAAACACAATAATTATATTTTCATATCTGACCAAACGAAAAGAAAGAAAAAATATATTTACCAATTACAACATCACATAACTTCATTTGCAATCGATTTCTTGTAATTTTCTGACAGCTCATCTTTTACTCTCTAATTTGCAGTCAGCAAGTAAAATATTACTGGATTCTACGTACGGACTGGAAAGCGTCGCCTCAGCTCTAATGAGTTCGCACACGAAGTCAAGAGTCGCCGCACTAGAGGTTAAATATCCAAATTCTCTTTATCATGATCTTGTTTACTAGAGTGCATTATTGATCGTAATTATCAAGACTTAGATTTTCTTCTGAGCTGATATGTGCTGATGTGGATTAGTTGATTATCTTTGTAAAGTTTCTTCCGTTTCGTGATAGGGTATTGATTTTTCACAAGTTGTAATTAATGAAATGAAATTTTTTTAGGGCGTAAAAATGTCAAAAATTAAATTAATGAAGAAAAATCAGCTCAAGTCTTTGATGAATAAAATTAATAAATAAAAAAAAAATGAAATTTTATGCAGAAAAATCTTGATAGTCAATTTCAAAAAAGAAAAGAAAACATGAATCTGTAATGTAAAAACATTACTGAAGTTAATTATTTTATATGATTAATCAAATTAATAAATATTTTCATTAGATAATGAGCCTAATTCTAAGGGAGCCCGGTGGATTTAGCAGAAATATCGACTGTTTCACCTACTTCCGGTTGAAAAACTGCGAACCTGTTCGATTCAAATTCCTCGTCAACATGCTGATGTCACGATCTGATGGACCGCTTTCCTTCCAGGTTTAATATTAAAAGCTCTTCTTCCATAAACTATATTTTTTTTTATTTTGACATACATGTACTTTTATTTAATAACTTAGTTATATATCAAATTCCAAAAACTTTACAGGTACATCACAATTTAATAAGTGCAATTCGCTTAACTCTCACGAAATTCACAGATTTCAAAAGTTATAATCACTCGTTGTGATTTTATTAGCATAAAATCTAATACTAGTACTTGTTTATATGTTTGATATTATTGAGATTAAAAATATCTCAATTAAATGAAATTAATTATTTTGATGAAAAAATTGAAAAAATAGCGTATATCTTACAAATTGAACAAGAAAATGTATATGGATTTGTTGTAAACTACTGAAAAAAAATGAAATTTATAAAATAATTTTGTGTATTTTTTAACGTTCGCGAACCCGAGTGCCCAAATTCATTATCTTGAAAATCATCAATCTCTCGCACAAATAAGACACGACCAAACCGTCTATTTTATTACAATATGAAAAATCAAGTCAAAAAAAGTAGAAGTTAATATGAATTCTGTGCATTCTCATTCGTATGACAAAATTTTGAAACTTTGACAGAAGTTATTTGATCAAAGTTCATTGAGAACTCAGATTCATATCTTATTTAAACGTTTCTTTATTCTTAGTGTTTATCTAGATCTTATTTAATAAAAGGCTTTCAAAACGAAACTCTTGAGATTTAATTTTTATTCAATACTTATACAGGTGTGCTGCATGAGATTTTTGAATTCTTTGATCACCTTTGCTCCTAATTCAAACATCAAAGTCTTCCTGCAAACTGAGTTAGAAATGGCTGGGGTGGATCCAAAGCTCCTCATTCTGGTGGGTATCGTAATTAGATCGACGTGTTACCTTTATTTATATTTCATTGTTAATTATTTATCAATGTAAAAGATGTTAAATAAGCATGAAGAAAGAAAATAACCCACTTACTATGGCAAAATTGATTTTAAACAAAGTTTCCTCTTCAAATGTCAAGCTAATTAATGATTCGCCACAGTTAAGAAAGCACAAATATAGAAATGGAAATTTTACTATTTCCCCGTTCCGTGTAGATGACTGAAGACAGTAAAGCTCTGGAGAAAGAAGATCTCGTCAGAGAAATAATGGACTTCCAAAACAGCAAAATTGATGTTGACGCAGTCATTGAAACAAATAGGACTCTGCATGAAAAGGTTTAGTTATTTCAATTTTTTTTTACATTATAGAGACGAAATTAAATTTAAAGCCTATTTTATATTCTTATATTTGTTTATCTATATTTTGTTTGTTTGTTTTAGATTTCAGCACTTAGAAATCAGATAAAGGTAATAGGCATGAGTGTATTATAATTTCTGACACTTAATTTAACTGAAAAAGGAAATGATTTTACTTTAACAAGTTGCATGTTTTAATTTTTCAACCATCAAGTTAACTAATTTTTTATTTGCTCTATTAATTAAATAATTCTTACTTTGTTGTAAACAGACAGACAAACTGTTATCAACGAAAACAAAGCCTGCCCCACCACCGCCGCCGCCACCACCATTACCACTCCTTCACCAGCCTCGATCTCAATATATTTCCACAGAGCATGCACAGACAGAAAAATATCTCCATAACAACCCTTCAGTAACCGTTAATGTCGACGTTCATTTACAAAGTGATCCTGATCAGAACTCAGCGTTGCAGACTCTTTCATCTTGCCTGCAAGAACTGAAAGCCATGAATAACAACGAAAAGTTTCAACACAAAAATGGTAACTCAAACAGAGATAGAAAATTTGCTAATCTTTAGAATTCAGTTATAATATAATTTTATGTACGTAATGGAATTTCAAGAATTATCTTGGTTTTTTCAAAAACATTTTTATTCTACAATTTATATATTGAATTTTTAATACAATAATTTTTAATGATATAACATGTACATGTACTTCATATTCAGTTGAGTGCAAAGAATCTAAAGATGAAAAGGTTCCCTTTCCCACAAAAGCGAAAATGCCATACCTTAACTGGACTGTTATGGGTGATGTGGAAAACACCATGTTCAAGGTAATCAATTCTTTCGATGACACATTTATATCCTATCCTCAACTTTTCAATAGGCAGACTTTTACATTGAGACTAAAATCAAACTCTTTTCATTTCAGAGTCTTAACTATGAAAGGGTGCTAGAAAAGATAGAATTATTTGAACTGGAGGAGAGCTTTAAGATTGGACAAGAACAGAAGCAAGAATACCCCAAGCGTAAGGGCATGAAAGTTTTTTTTACCATTTATTTAAGTGTCATTAAGAAGACATTCAGGTACATTTAAATATCTTGTTCTTCTTGAAATTTTCATGAATTTTCATTCAAATTTTCAGCTCTCAAGGGAGGAATTTCAAAAATTCATTTCATGGAATCCTCAAGAGCTAAGAACCTTTGTAAGTACTTAGAAAAATGTAACAGAGAACATTTTTATGGCAGAAAATATATACATTCTTTCCATTTCATTCAACCTGTGTTTGACAAGAAGATCATTGTATATACCTGAATATTGAGTTCATAACTACGATTCAGAAGTATTCAATACCGTGTATGGAATATACATTATTAATCTAACTTATTTTCTTTGTTTTAACAGCCATTTTGCAGAAAAGAATCGGACGATCTCCAATCGAAATAAAAGGATTCATTGAAGAGTATGACACAGATGCTCTGTTAGCAGACAACGCCGAGCTACTCCTGAAATTTATTCCAACTGAGAACGAGGTAAGGTCATTGAAACTCAATGATCAAGGTACTCTTTAGAGTATATTATTTAAGAAATAAGGTATCATTTTTTGAGTTTTATTGAGATGTAAAACGGGTTGGTCACGTGATCAAATCCCATGAAGCCCGAAGGGCTTTATGGAAGATTTGATCATGTGCCAACCCGTTTTACATCTCAATAACACTCAAAAAATGATACCTTATTACTTATATTTACATTTGTGATTTATTCATACTTTATATTTGCCTGATTGTTACTTTAATCGTGTGAAAGCGTTAATTTTTCAAACCCAACGGCATGTATGTAATCCACTAAACGCGCGTCGACCCTTTATGACGTCACAGAGAAATTACGTCGAACGTTTATCCAAACGCACATCTATGACCTCTTGACCCCATACCTGTATTTATACAGTTATAAAAACGCTTGCCTTCAGTACTGTTATATAAAGGAAAACATTTGCAAATGTAAATATTTATGTAGGAAATGTAACTTTATAAATGTAAAAATATTGACAAAACTTACAGATGAGGACAATTATGGAACTGGAGTTTCAACTGGAAGATTTAGACGAAGCAGAACAAATGTTGGTCCAAGTAAGTTTCTAATCTGAAATAAACATCTGAATTATTGTTGGGAAATTCAAACCACGGAACCTTGATTATAAAAGGGATCATTTTAAAAGACAAAATATAAACTTATCTCAAAATTCATCAGTACTTTGTTGAATTAATAAGATGTTTTTAGAAACTCTTTAATTTGCAGAATGAAATGCTTATAAATTCTAAATGGTAGGTATTGTAATTATTTTTAGTTGATGGCGATTGGTAGACTTGAAGAAAGGCTTCGTCTTATGATTTTTATGGACAGTTTTCCTCTCGTGGCGGAAACACTTCTCTCGGTAAGGTCTCGACACTTGTCCTTAAATGCGAAAAATAATTAAATGTTTAGTGGAGGAAAAACAACTTCTCATATAAAATAAATATAAAACCATTTCGTGGTCAGAAAACATGCAAGTGAGATTTTATTAGTAAGAAGTATTTCATTGAATGACAGATTTCTTCGGGAAGACATATTAATACTGATTATTGATCATGACGAGAGAATATTGAGCGTTATTATATCTATCAATGCTACTTATTACTCATGTTCAGCAAATTTATAGACATTTATTGCAGATATTCTGTTCATTCAATTAAATGTTAATGAAAAAGCTGATTTCAAGTATGGCATATGTATATTTAATTACAATTTTCAGCCAATCGCAGATTTAAAGAGCATCTCCACAAGATTGCTTCGGTGTACGAAATTGAAGAAAATATTCGAGGTAAATTTATATTTATGACATTTCGGAATAAAAAAAGTGAATAAACAAGACAATTTTAATATCATTTTAATTTTCAGATTATTTTGGCGGTTGGAAATTTCATCAATGGAACCAGAAAACAAGCCATTGGATTCAGGGTTGCATCTTTACCATTGGTAAGGTTTCTATTTTTTTTTTAGTGATTTTTGGTTTCCCTTTCCTCTATTGGAGTTAAGTGATGATGAGAGAATAATAAATGGGGTATAATTTAAGTGAATATACTGTAAACCAACTATTATTCGCGTCATCTTTTATTCGCTATCCGTCGGTTTAAAATCATACTGCAACGATTAATTTCCGCGACCAAGGAAACATTCTCTACAAATCCCTATAGCAAAATGAATGGTTCGCCGCGATTTATATTCGCGAGTTAAAGGAGGTCGCGGAACTTGTGGATATTTCTCGCACGCGAATAAAAGTTGGTTTACAGTAGATAGGTCTTCACTCAAATCAATATATATTATATAAATATTATTGCGTTTCAAATGGTAAAGGTTAGAAATGATAGGTTTATATTCTCGTATTTTATGCATGAAATTTGGGGAAAAAAACGAACAGTAACAATGCACAAATGCCCATTGAAACAATCAAACTTGGAGCAGAGCATTTAAATCAACTGAGGTGGGAATAGGCGCCATGGAGGACTATACATTCTGTTTTACTGGTTTTGTCACTAACTTTCCTCCTTTTATACATTGTTTCAACATAGAGAAAGCTCTTACATTTCGAATCAAATGGAATACATAAACTTCATATGCAGCTGATAAGACTGTATTGCTTTATTAGAGAAGAAAACGATATAAAAGATAAAGTTATCTCTTTATGATAAAGATTTCTTGTTAGGTCATCATTAACATGTTTTCTAGTAAAATTACAAAATATGAAACAAGCTGGGTTCACTTTGTGCATAAAAGGGCCCTGTCCTTATATCAATTATTTGACTATCACCCTCTTTTCCATTTCATGTAACAAAATAAAATAGATTCTTAGTGATTTTATTTCCTATTAACATTTTTTTTTGATAATCCAGGTTTTGGAAATCAGGCTTTGAGAAAATGCAATGTTCTTCAATTTTGCAGAAAAAATGCGTATTTGACTAACTTCAGCAAAGAATTAAAATATGAGCACAGCCCAAGATCCAAAAATGAAAACAAGTTTTTTTTATCTTCGGAAATAGATCTTTCATTATGTTATTAAATATTTTGGATCAGTGATTGTGCTCTATATGAAATATTTAAATAAAAAATACTTAAACTTTAGTCTATTTTCAAAGGAATTTACAGGATATAGGTAAAATGACGCATTTTATGACTTCATAATGCATTGGCTCTAGTGAAAATTACGTCATGTTCAATAGATACACAGTCATCAAAAATCCAAGTGATAAATACTGCATTTTCAGGCCAAGCTGAGCAGTTTTGAGTTTTCAGAAAATCTCAAGGGCAAAATAGTGGCTCCTGCTCTTTCCCTTTTAATTTGTTCCACTTCGTCTAATAGGGGTTATTTTGTTAAAGTTCGTTTTGATAATGGTATTATTACTTTTGTTTAGTTAGAACAAATTCGGTCTGGAGATCGGTCCTTGACCTTACTGGAGTATATCGCAGAGATTGTCGTACGTCACTATCATGACTCACACGACTGGTATAATGACCTAGACATTCATCACAACAATGCAGGTAATGTTGCTTTAATTTTTTTGTTTCAAAAAAGTATCCTTTTAAAAAAAAAAAGAATAATTGCAATGCATTTGCACATAATGTAGAAAAACTGTGTTTAATGTTTTTTTCTTCAGATCAATTTGAAAATTGTTTTGTTTGTACTGTATTTATAAATATATCTTCCAAAATCTTTGTGTTATCATATGCATTTCCTGCTCTGTAGAAAATTGTTAAACTTTAACATCAGTTTCCTTAATTTCAACTTCATCTGCCTTATTTGCATAGAAACAATTTTTCTTTGAAAATATCATACGTGAAGACAAAATTTGATATATGTTTATATGAATAATGACATTGTACGGTAAACGTAAACTAAAAAGTGCATTTTTGTACAATTACATATAATTCAATTTTGATTTACAAATAAAAAATATGGCATTTTAATGCCACCCTGACTAATAATGTTTCTTTTTAGCATCATTCCAATCATTGGTCGCATCTGTCAAAGAGATGAATGATGGTTTGACCATTTTACAACAAGAGATTGCAGAAACCTCGAGTCAACGTCTCATTGTATCCTTCTTGTTTGATTAAATGCTTGAACATGTACAGTGTATATCAAATATGTATAGTTTAATTATAATGAACTTCTATATTTAATGATATTTTTAAAAATGCAAAATCAGTAAACTTTCTTTAACTATATCTCCAGCTTTTCCAAAGAGAAATTTCACCTATTTGCAGCAAAATTCAGCGAGAATTTAAAGAAATGGAGACAGCATTTTTTTCAGTGTGTACCATGTTCGGAGAGAATTCAGCCGAGTTAGATTCTCAGGGGTTCTTTAATGTTATACATAATTTTGCAGAATCATACAAGGCAAGGTCTTTTTTGTCAATTCAAAATAAAATTTATGGTTTGATTAACGTAACAATTTACTCTTGAAAGAAGTTTAAGCATATGGAGAAAAAATATTTCATGTAGCCATTTGTTTTACAGAAAGCTGATAAGAAGCTTAGTAGACAAAGATGGCGGAAAGGCATTAATCTATCAAAGACTAACCATATCAAACCACCGGTTTTTAATGTAAATATGGCGGAGTCTCAATATCCTGAATCTCCCACTTCTCCTGAATTTGTCCCTCAGAATTCTACCCCTCCCCTTGGAAACAACGAACGTAATGCCCATGCAGACGACAAGATAGAACAGCATGAAAAGGTCTTTACATTTGAAAATTGTGATATTGCTGATAAGGAAATAGTTACTTTGAGTGATCAGACCATTGAAGATTGGGTGGTGAACAGTCCTCATCCCTCCGCTTGTACGGACGTTTTAAGAGAAGAATCTGTCGCAAGAATTAAAAACTTAGATTCGTCAAAAGAGGAGGAGGATAGTATATTTGACTATGATACAGCAAGTGAAGACAGTGCATTTGTTGGATCCGAGGGTCAGTATCTTCGATCTTCCACCAGCAGGACTTTCGCCATAACTGGGCAAATCTTACAAAATGACAACTACCAGAGTGTACTGCGGAAGCCGAGTCCTCCGCCGGAACCGATTCCGGATTATTCCGTCTGCGGAACTCTCAGGCTCGAGGACGATGTAGAGCGGGTGTTGAAAGACTTTGATGGGAAATTAAATGAATATTGTACGATACCCAATGTGGCTGTCCACATGGGCTATATGGATAGGAGGTCTGAAATTTATATTTAAAATAATGGAAAATTATTTCTGGCTTTACGCTTTGAAAAAGGAATTTCGTGTTCTGCTTTTATTTGGTGCAATAGACACCTAATAAATCAACTGTGCAATATTAATTATCAATGATATTCAATTAAATATAAGAATTAAAAAATAATTATGTTTATCTTGTATCTTACTTGTTTTTTTTTCCATGAACCTTGCGTTATTTTTATTTATATCATTCAAGTTGATCCATCCCGAAATCAGGATTTATATTCAAACATAAGTATATTACAAATTTGTCATTAATTTTATCTTTCTCTATCTCCAATATTGTCTCCACTACTTCAACACATACTAGATGGTGAAGTACGTCATACACAAAAGAAAATGTACAATGATTGCAAATCAAACAAAATCTATTAGTCATTGTCTGATTGATAGATGAAGCCACTCTCACACTCGTCATTGCCATTTCACACTCTTTATAGCAACTTGTACACCTTGAAAAGAGCAGAGTAAAATCAGTCTGGATGAAAAATGTAGATCATTATATATGTTGAACATTAATGACGCTGATGTCGAACATCCTTTTACAATGCGTTTGTCATGGTCACATATCCGTCATTACAACCATTTTCAACAATCGTTTTTGTCATCAAACGTTGGAAATGCATTTCGGAGTTGTATTTTGTACAATTTGAATAAAAGTACATATCTTTAGCAATTTTTTCCACAACCTAAAGCTGTTGTAATATTTTTTTCTGTAATTTTGTGGTGGGGACAAATATTCGTTCTACGAAGAAAAAGTATCTGCTCAATCAGAATTGCTTTCAGGATTCAACAAGAGACATTGATACTGTAGTGTTAATTTTTAACATTTCGTGGAGAACATGAATTCATTCCAAATAAGTTCAGAACAACGAAAATTTAGAATTAGGGAGTGAAAGGTAGTAAATTGACCGATGCTGGAAAGTGAAGAAATTCTCTGCAAAAATATTGCGCCGTAAATTGCACCTTTTTTTGCATAACGGGATCTGTAGCGTTATGTTTAAAGGCAAAATTTAATAATAAATAATCATATCGCTACAGATCTGCAGCTACATGTACATGTACATAAAAAGGGACTCGGCCTTTCAAGGAACATTCTCACTTGCATGAAAGAAGTGTGGGATCTTTTCCTCCTCCAGTGCATGTAAGGGTCCCATAGATGAATTGCTTCCCTAAGTAAAATATAAAAGTATGTAACACTTATCAAGATTAAAAGTTCATTCAAGAAATACGGATCGGGAATAGAGCAGACGTAGAGCCCCAATACACCATGGCAGATGTACATGTAGGACCAAGTGTCAAGGAGGGGTATTTAAGTATCCCCTGTCGAGTGTTAATATCCGTAACTTATGTCTTCCTTGTCAATATCGGGCAAACGGACAAAAAGCCGTAGAAAATTCAATGTGAAAAAAATGGCTTAACAATAAGTATAAAACATTTCAACCTTAACATTTGACTTTATGATAATTTTGCAGCCAATAAAACGTGAGAAAAATACCCATTAAAAGAGACTGTTGATTTCTCAATCTGTTTGTCTGACAGTAGCATTTTTTTTTTAGAAATTGTTCTAGCATATTGCATGGTCTTCCTTATCGACTCATTTGGGAGACAATCCGAGACAAAACCTCACATACAGAAGATGATATACTAGTATATTAATACATCAATAAGATGGCTTTTAGAAAAGTTGATGTAATAACGTTATATCAATATGTTTGTTGGGTAAATATCAACGTGTTTTTACTTGGATAAATCGAATCGAAATATGAATGGAAGTCATTCTTGTTAACTGTTAATAAGTCGTCAACATATACCTGGTAAAAATATCCAGTTGAAGGCTACTATACGATTTGTCCTCTAATTGTTTAGGCTTCTGAATAAATTCTGCTTTAGATGAATACAAAAGTAGATCGCAGTAAAGTCACAGAAAGAATTTTAATATTTATAATTTTATGGGAGTTATAACACTGGAAACAAAAACCAGATACTTTAACAGAAAGGATGAGATATGTACTTTTTGAGGTCGTATAGCTCTAATATTTCGAAATGTCTGAAATAGGTTTGCTGGTCATGACATCAATTAACATGTTTCCATTGCTGTCAATAAATATAATGTTCGATATCATCACAAAATGACTTTACCTTAAATGTTGTACATACCATGGCCTTATACACGACAGGAAACACAGAATAACTGATTCATACTGCAAAGGAAATGTGCACTACTGCATAAACTATTAACTTTGCATCAAAGTTAGGATCTTTTATTAGCGTACAATGATTTCACATTGGATGCCAAGAAAAAATGTGACAAAAAGTAGAGGAAACATATCTTTAATTTCAACATTAAATTTACGATTAAAAGACCACGTAATTATAAATACTGGTAAGAATCCATAATTGCCCTTATCTTGTTCAGTAACTATTCATGAAAATAATATTTTAAGTAATGACCTATCGCTTTCGTAACAAAAAATTTAAAAATTCCTTCCAGTAACAAAGAATAAATATAAATAATTGTTTGTGTTGTGTTGCAATAATCACCATTCAACACGTGGGTCAGCCATAACGGAACTACTTTATTCAATATTCATGCGCAGTACATTCTAATATAAAAACTGTTAACGAAAGATACTAAAGATCCGGAATACATCACAGTTTGCCTCTGGTATTGATATTGTTTGGCAATTATAGCTTGTAGTCTGTATCTATGAGAGAAAGTATTTTGTCATTGAAGTCCTTGAAGTAATTGTTCCATCATTCCTCATCCTTAACAAATGAACGCCTTGACATTTCTCCTACTTTTGACAATGCAGTATAAAAATTCTCTACCCGAAAATCCCATGACAAATCACAGAGAGAAAAAAAAGTCGATGTTCATTGCCTCGCTTCCGGCTACCTTCTCGGGATCAATAAATTCTTACACCATTTTTCTCGCCTTCGTTACTGCTTCTTTCACTTTGAGAATTTTTCACTCTGAAACTGGACTCGATGGTGTAAGTTTAAATCTACAGAGAAGCTCGCAAATCGATTAACAGGTGACGGTAAATATTGCAGTGATACGATGATCTTTTGCTAATGGCCTCACGAAAGACTTGGTCAATGGCGATAAGCCGTCCTTCCTCTACCTAGCCCGAGCTAAGATGATGGATTTTCTTTAACATGATTTTGTGTTCCGGGCTTTACTCTGGATTTTTTCTGTGCGCTTTAATAATGTGTAAGTATGTTTTAAAGATATTTAACATTTTTGATATAGCATTTTATGTTCCTATGTTATTTTTACTGACCGAAGCCAAGTCAATTGAACTAGTGTTTTTTTTTTATGATATAAAAGAAAATAACAGCAGTATCGAAAGTGAAAAAAATCATTTATTCAAGTAAACGACGTAAAGCAAAAATACACATAGTTAGGGGGTCGGAAAAGTTGTTTTTGTTTCTTTATTGTTCCCCCTTTTTAAAACAATAAAATAAGACAAAAAATACTTACAATTCAAAATTAAAAAAGAATTTATTAAATTCAATGTACAATTATGAAATCTATTTTTAATATATAATGTTCATAGCTTAAGTATATTTAGAACAGTCAAAACATCTTAAAGGCGAATAAAATACACCAAGTAAAGAAATACTAAAGGCAAAAAAATGCAATATTTTCAGAATTATGGACAGATTGGTTTTAAAATCTAAACAATTTAACATCAAGTACATGTACTAAGAATCAGATGTTTAAAAGAAAAGATTGCTCTCAACACCATCGTATCATCTCTTAGTCTCTCTCAACAGCTATTCTGTTTAGGCATGTCCTGTAATTAGATTACTCACAGATTCCTAAGTTACATGCTGTATTCTATTTACCAGTGCATTAAAAATTGATGAAAGACTTTGGCTGATGATATTCTTTGAAAGTCCAGTTCACAAATTGGCTTATCAAAGTAAATCAAATGATCAAAGAATTTGCAATTAATCACAAAACGTCGCAAATTACAACAAAATAGACATTCTCATAATGTTATAGATATATTAGAAAATATCAAAGTTGAAGCGCCTTTCCGTGATCTTTTGGAAAATATTGATCAGACAATATAAAACATCTGCACAGACATTCAGTCTAGGAATATTTTATCTGAAAATATTGGAAATACAATTTTCGCATGTTGCTCAATTGTTCGTAATGCAAACAGCAGGCAACCACAATTTAATGTATTAATCGGAAAATCTATGCCTTGTAATGCTCGTTTGTGAGGGGTTTAATCGGTACAAATATTGAGAAATTATGTTGGATTACTTTTCTGACACTTAATCGAATTGACAGAGATTTAATGTTTACTCATTCCAGAGTGGTCATAAAATAAATTAATTAACAGCCTTTGAAATAGTATAAAAATATCAATCCTAATAGGCCTCCTTCCCTCATCCAAAAAATGTCTTCAAACTGCCTCCTTAATTTCGATAACACCATACCTGAATTTTTGACAACTTATACATGACGATTGTACATGATGTATATAGGACTTCGGGATAACGTAGCATGCAAGAGTGCGAGATCGGAAAGGCATAAAATTAAGGATAACAAAGCAAGGATATGGAGATAACAAAATAAAAGCGAGGATGGTGCAATTAGTTACCCATGCATTCTAGATCTACAACCCTAACACAGAACGGCTAGAAAGCAAGGGGAATATTTTTCATTTTCATTGCAAGATGATTTTTCCTCCAGAGTAAATGATTGTTCTCCTTTGAAAATATACAACAGTCATTGTTATCTATTTGACATGGTAAAAAATTAAGCTCTATCATCAGATAATGTCCAGGTACCCTTAAAACATTATTTAAAGCCATTTTGCAACACATATGACACAGGGGTTTTATTAGCTTTAGCAGGTTTAAATCATGTATATCGGTATGAAGTTACTTTCAGTTTAATTTTTCAGTAATGCATTCGGTTCCAAGCTTTGGACTGCAGTGTTACAATTGCACAACGACATGGGAATACGGCACATGCGTATTAGAACCAAACATGACGAGGGTAGTCTCATGTGATTCCAATCAAAACTTTTGCTTGGTAAGCAAAATTATATTTATGAAGATTATTTTGTCAATTGAATAAAGTTAAATAACTGTTATGCCATGCAGATTCTAAAAGTATTTATCGAATTCTTCGAACTATATTTGGTATGATTAATTTCTTATGTAAAAATAGTAAACAAAATCATATGAAAAAGCTTTTTATTCTTTTTATATAATTTCTTTGTGTGAAAAGTCAACGAAAATTATTGTGCATAAATATTAAGGCCATAAAATAAATTTGAATTCAAAGATCCAGAAAAGCACGTTGCTCACAGCAATATCTTTCTCATATCACAAATCAAATTCACTAGCATTTATCAGATTCAGTATTCTCGTATCAAGAATAAAAATCCCAAAGGTATTCTGAAGACACTACATTCTATCAAATTCTTACTTTGCTGTCGTGATCTGGAAAAGAAAGATAATTGATTAGTGCGGATTAATTTCCGCTTTGCCTGTAGAAATAACAGAGATGATTGATGTAATTGCGTTATATATTGAAATTTCCATTAGCCTTGCCATAAATTTGAACAGAACGACAAGGCATAAATTGTACACAAAAGCAAAGTCTTACATACCCGGTATGTACTATCTCTTAGTTTTAACATAAAATTTCATTGTATGAATTATAACGGATAAAATCTAGCTCAATTTACCTCATTACTGATGGGTCTCTTTTAAAAAATGTTTTGTTGTTATGCCTGATTGACGGAATTTTAAAATAACAGTATAATAATATTATGAATTTCTGGGTATTTTATAAAAAGTATTATACGTTAAAATATTACTTGAAATTGCCTGTATTTGAGTATTGACTTCAGACTCGCGGAGTAAAGAATTTGTTCTCGAAGTCGCGGATACAAAACAGCGAAACAAGGAGTCTAAGACCGTATAAACCGAAGACCCTGTCGCTGTACATAGGTACTGGAACATTAAAACGTCAGTGCTCAAATCCTGTTATTGCCCTTGTTCTAAAAAATCAAACAAAAATTAATGGGTATGTTTCTGACTTTTATTTAGATTAAAAAAATTGGGTTAGATAGTATTTTTTAATTTTTTTTCGACAGGTCCAACGAAATGAAACATTCGGAAAGTTTGACGTCCTTATCAGACGGTGCGCAACTTCCTGTTCGCCTCACTGTGGTATCTGGGGCGATGACATTGATACAGAACGTTGTTTTTCCTGTTGTTCGACAGACTTGTGCAATACTGATAATTCTGCACATAGTATACACGTGCCTGGAGCGACTTTAAATATAATCAATATTATGCTCTTATTAATTATGTGATATTAGCTTACTTTTGCTAAGCATACCTTATCTTGTTTGCCTGGAGTTTAATTAAATGTTACCAATTTCTATATACTCATGGACATCGAAAGCGCTGGAGAAAGAAAAAGTACATCTGTACTAAAACAAATAACTGCCACAATCAAATAAATTTATAATGGTTTGCGATAAAACTAAGTGTATTTGCATGTATTTACAGTGGTACCGAGGGAACAATTATGAGACAAAACCAAATTGTTTCTTTAGAAGATTGACCCAAGTGTAAAATCCCATTTGACAATGGCATTTGCAGCCCCTGGCTGAGTCAGGAAAAGTGTCGAAACACTACATCCACTTGGAATCTCTGTCTAATGATCGAAATCGATTTGGACAAATTATGAGAAAGACTGTGAAAGGAACGAAATAATGCATATTTCGTGTCGTTGGTTTATTTGTTTAGAAATCAAAGGGAAATTCTGGTTCAATATATCATAAAATGAAAGTAGGTCACAGATGTCGTTTTTATTAAATAAAGTGCATCGTGTGATTAATAGGAGATTTATTTGATAATCGAGAAATATTAATGTAAAAAAATGAAATGTAAAATTGAATATTTTTAAGGGATATGGACACAGTCTCAACTGATATATTTTTTAAAAACCAGTTTTAATGTTTACCATTCCCAACTAAGGCAATGTTAATGATCAGCAAAAATTTGAACATCATTTGTTGATTTACAAAGGAGATACAGAACTAAAAATTGTTAAAAAAAATAATGCAAACAAGGCTCGTACCTTGTTTTTGCTTACATATAAAAAAACCCATGTTTATAACAAAACGAGATTCAGCAAAACACAAGAAACTGTCTAATCGTACATGTATTTAGGATTAACTTCTTAAATAAAAATAAAATGTGCCATTACTAAACATATATTAGTATTTTTAACTTATTTTAACAGAAATCTGGCACTTCCCTTGTTTACATAACAAAGGTTTGGAACTCTAAATCTCTCTTGTATCTCATCAACTGAAATTTAAATTTTTATTAATCATTAAAAATACCTTAGTTTAAAATTTGCAAATCAAAAAGATATAATTTAGCTGAAACTCTGTCCATGTCCTTTTAAAAGTATTAAATACTTCTAATTTTAATTTGTAAACATTAAAAATTTAAGTGTGTGGCGTCGGTAGTCCAGTGGTTAAGGTGCCGGACTCCAAACCGAAAGGTTGTGAGTTCGAATCCTGGCCACGACAAGCCCACGTTGTGTCCTTTGGAAAGGCACTTTACACGATTTTCCTCACTCCACCCAAGTGTAAAAGGGGTACCTGGCTATAGACAGTGAAAGATATTATCAGAATGTTAGTGTTTTAGCGCTGCTAACGGCAGCTTGCACTGAGAAAGATTCGGGATTGTTAAGGTCTGCTGGGGTAATAATGTATTGTAAAGCGCTTTGAGTAGCATTTATGCCAGAAAAGCGCTATATAAAAACAATCATTATTATTTATATTATATATTTTAAAAAAAAAGATTTTGAATGGTGTTTTTGTCATTAAGTCACATTGTTGTTACTGTGGATTTATTTTTATTCGAGGGGACCAACGTTAAGAAGAATTTGGTTGGCTCATGGGGACGTAATTTTGCTTATTAATTGCATATAGATTCAACGAATAAATATATTGACAAAATTATTGTTCGTTAGGATGTAAGTTCGTGGATAAGGGTGACCAACAAAGTTTTACGAACATTGGATCCCGAAACAATGATGACTCCACAATATTTTCACTTATTAGTAAGGACAAATGATACAAATAAACTGTTACAAAAATCTTGAAATAACATAAGATCTTAATTCATGTTGAAGCAAGTAAAAAGGATAAGTTTACCCGCAAAGATTCTCATTTTCCCTTCAAAGTTTCGCCATGATAAGATTTAAAGTGAAAAATATTGTATGGAATGGTTTATAAAGATTTTGCTGAAAGGTTAAATCCAGAGGCATGTTCAACAGAGCGAGCGCTCGCAAACATTTCTATTGGAATTTTGGCCAATTAACAATTGTTCTTTCTATTCTTATGTCGATACGATATATCCTGGTGAGCTTGAGATAAAAGATACAGAGAGTCTGATACATCTGTTTCATATCTGGATATTTACTTAAAAAAGACGTAAATGGTAATCTAACAACCAAGCCCTTTGATAAACGTAATGACTTTAACTTCCCTTACTTATGTCATAGGTGTTGGAAGATTTTTGAAAGGGGGGCTAAACCAACAAAAAAGGTAAACCCCAATTTTTCAATGCCTATATTATGTACATTTTTGCAAAAAAATCCCCCTGGTTCCGACGCCTATGTATGCAACAATATATTTTCATCACCTGCATACGGAGTTTATATATCTCAGTTGATTCGATACGCATGAGCAAGCTCTACATATGAACAATTTCTAAAACGAGGTAAATTATTGACAAACAAGATGATGAGACAAGAATTTCAGCAGTCTCGTTTAAAGTCATCCTTTCGTAAGTCCCATTGTCGATACATTGACCTTGTCAGCAAATACAATTTATCATTGAGTCTGACTGACGTTTTTCATACTAATTGTTAGTCCATTGATGACACTAAATTGACGACAGTTTTTTTCTGTCATTTTACAATCATGACAAGGAGACGATCGGCAGGGGATGCTCACTCCTCCATGGCACCTGAACTCACCTTTGATGCTTTGGAGGTCCCCGTTTGCTATGCTCCTGTTTTGTATTTTTTATAGACTTTTGATCTTTGAATACTCTTCGTTATCTCCATATGTTTCTCCAAAACTACCAAAAAGGGTTTTCAAACATTTTCAAAAAGTTAAATCTTTAATTGAATTTATAAGTTTTTGTATGAAATACCTGAACATGTATGGCGACAGCGAGGGTGGTGTATTCAAGCTCAGGTGTCAGTAAAACAATACAAATTTTGTAGCAGAGCAAACACCTCTTAAACATCCCGCCTTGTGCTCCTGGTCATTTTCTGGAAATATTAAAAATACGTCGACAATTCAGTGTGTTAATATTGGCCTACCAGTTAGTATGAAAACAATTAGTCAGCATTTGACCTTATAAGAGATTTGCTAACAAATTAAAATCATTGTATACACCATAAAATCACAAAATGTTGAGTTAAATGGAGAATGTTGATATGCTTGTTTCATCAATTTATTTGTCAATACTTAAGAGGGATGGAAGAATAGTTAGGGTTAAGCTGCAAGAGTTAGGGTTATTATTAGGGTAAGGGTTAGCTTAAGGTTAGGGTTCGAATAAGAGTTAGGGTTACGATGCAAGGGATATGGTTATATTTATACTAAAGGAAAGTGCTAAGGTTAGGCTATTAAGGTTACGGTTAGGGCTAAAGTTAGGGTAAGGGTTAGAATAAAAATAAGGGTTATGCCGACCTAAGCCGATTTAAAAGGTACATTGTAGCAACTGTTCTTTGGCCAAGCACTCGACACTTTGAAGTTGAAGTTGCAGTCATCTAGATGAGACCATAAAAACTGAGGCCCTGTGTCACGGTGGGTGTTGAGATGATTAGGCATCCTTGCTGCTCAAAGACCCTTAGAATCGATTAAAAGTCTAAATTTGAAGTCCCTTGCAAGTTTAGGATAAAGTCTTTATATGAGTAAAAATTCTCGAACGAAAAACATACAGTAAATCCCTTTTTCAGCATTGCATCCTTAAGGATGAATTTTTCTACCCCATCAATTCCATTGTATTTTCTTCTGTCACTAATTGAATAACAACGAAAAAAAAGAAGAAGAAAACACTAACACACGAAGTGCATTTGCTAAACCAACAAAAAAGGTAAACCCCAATTTTTCAATGCCTATATTATGTACATTTTTGCAAAAAAATCCCCCTGGAAGAAGAAAACACTAACACACGAAGTGCATTTTGTCATAGCGTCTGTAATATGATTAGGTATGTGAGAGTGATTATTTATCAATGTCTTACCCCAAAAAATCTTTAGTTATGCCAATGTTTATAGCCTTTGACTATATGTCATCCAAATAAATATATTTGATATACCTTCATATACACAATGTCGAGAATGCTGTTGCTTATTTTTCAGCTTCAACGAACATAACTTTAATGTAAAAGTTAATCAATTTTTTGCTTGAATGAATCTGATACAAAAATACTATGTTCGTATGCATACTTGCATATAGATTGCATTAAAGGTCCAGCAACTCTTACTGTTCTTGATGCTCAAACAGGTATTTCTAATTTTAGTAATATTGCTAAGAACAAAACTGATTTTTGATTACCACAAATGTATTTAAACTAATTCCAAAAGTCCATAAATATCCTTAAAAGAAAGATATTTTACGGGTTTGAGTAATGTTCTACCAAGCCTCTTCATTTACTTCTTATCTAAATATTTACGGCAGTGAACAGAAGCTTAGGGAGTACTGTTTAGAGTTATATCAAATGGTGTTAATAAATAGGGATACTTGAAAATTCAAAAAAAAATTATTTAAAAAGTTGAAATCACAGAATTTTACCAATATTAATATTATCAAGTTTAAACCAATTTATGGCACATGTATGTGGGGTTCTATTTACAATGAATACAAAATATTCGAGATACATGAACAAAAATAATAAGAAGTAGGCTAGACTTTTTCAAATAATCTAGCTATTTTAATTTAGCGCACAATTTGATAATATATTACAGTCAGCAGATTGCAATAATACCTCAGAGTTTGTGAAAGTTTGGTCGTTTCTTAAAAATATAAACTTGGTATATGATTATCCTGTATTCTAAAAATGTCATTCTAGAATACATGTAATGGAATATTCATCTGTCATTTGTCCCTTATTATATTTTATATTATTTTTACGTTTTTCATACTAATTGTTAGTCCTTTATTTAAACACCGAATTGACGACGGATTTTTCCATTATTTCCTGATCATGAAAAGGAGCATACGGCGGGTGTGACCGGTCAGCAGGGGATGCTCACTCCTCGATTGCACCTTATCCCACATCTGATATTTTTTAGGTCCGTGTTTGCTCTTCTCCTAATTCGTATTGTTTTATGGACTTTGTTATTGAATACTTTTCTTTACGAACAGTATTCAATATCAAAGTTTATACATGTTCATATATTGCAAAGCGGGTATAACCAAAACGTATGATTTTGACAGCTATTTCTAACGATAAATTTAAGTTCAAGAATTTGGACACCATAGGAAGCTGCTTTTTTAATAATCATTGGCCATATGCTAAATTATTTTGTTTAAAAAATTCTTATTATACACATAATTATTCTGAAGCTAATATTAAAAGATCCTTGAGTTTTTGATTAAAAATATGTATGTAGTTCAGGTCTCCCAAATATCTGTTGGAATTCCCATGAGTGCCAATTGCATCTTGTTACTTGCAATCCTACTTTAGCATTCATACGAAGCAGAATTCGTTAAAAACGTCAACATCAGAAGAAGAAAACATTTGTCATGGCTTTCAACCCCACATTTTGATGCCGGTATATTATAAATTATCCATAGTTACTTGCATTCATGTGTTGATTCAATACATGTATGTCTAAATGAACTTGAAATAAAAGAGACACAGAGTCTGACACATCTGTTCAATATTTGGATATTTTCTAGGAAATAGTCATTTATTGTAACCTTACGACAAATCTTTTTGATAAAAGTGATAACTTAAACTTTTCAATCATCAACTTTTCTTACATATGTTCCAATATTCCCTTATAACTTGTGGAGTTTGTATCTTTTAGTTGATTCGATACGAAAGAACGCGATCTACGAACAAACAATTTAAAGAAGTTGATGAATCAAAGCTATTAACGGTATCATTTGAAATCCACATTTTGCAAGCTATTTGGTCAAAACAAATACAGCAATGTAACTTTTGGAAAAATCCTGGCTGACTTTTTTAATATTAATTATACTGCCATTATGTTTCACTCTTAAATTCAACAGGTTTTCTCCTCTTACTCGGTCATGGCAGCACACGGCAGATGGCTGGTTGAGAGGAGAAATTGACTCCTCCAAGGTACCTAAATCCGCCCCTCTTTTGTTTTTGGACTGCTCCGAACTGATATTATTTGAATAGATTATGATCGATTGATTTTGATTTTTACGTCCCGCTTGAGATTTTAAACATCATAGGGACGTCACCAGCTCCAAATTTAATGCAGATAATACAAACATTTTTTTTCTGGAATAGAATTAATATCATCTCACAGGTTTAGAAAAGTGGATAATTCTTTGATTTTTTTCTCCTTAGACTTGAAAAATACAATGGACGAGAAAAATGTTAGTAAATATTTCAATAAAATTACATATATGGACAAATCACACTCAGTGGAGGTTTACAAATGTAATAAAAATCAGAATATGTTACCATGTTGCTCAAAGTGTAATAAATTTTTTCCTTTATTTTTTATGAAAGCATTGCCATTAATCAGTGCATGAACAACATTAAGCAAGCCACGTGCGTTAACTTTTTAAAAGAATTGCTGTTCCATCAGTTGAACATACAATTACATATTCATCTTCGATACAATATTTAAAGAAGAAGGTATTGTCTTAGCTTTATTGTGCCCTAAAAATGTAATTTCATCGAAAAGTTTTGAATCTGGCTTAAACATAAGTTAAGTATATGACTTTGATAAATCAGGAAAGAATATGACACATTCTGCAAATATGACGTCATAAATGTGATGCATTTCTGTATTTTTAACAGAAAAAGCCTCAAATTAGCCAATTTCAAGGGTAATTTTCCTTTAGAAAATAGTGTCCACAGCCGTTGCCCACTTTAATATTTGATATGTTGTGCAAAAAATAAACAATAAAAAACCTCATATCTCAAAATATTTGTGGGCAATGTCTGTGGACATTATTTTCTGAAAGAAAATTATATTGAAAATTGATGTCTTCTGCAACTTTTGAAGAAAATACGGGAAAAAGCACATGTTTATATCGTCACAATAAGCATTTAAAAACACGTGTGAGAAAAATGATTTGTATGATTTTTCTGCATGGAATTTCAATGTTTCAGAAAGCATGAGTTTTCTTCTTTTACACCAACCGGTCACGGTAGCCTAGTGGTAGAGCATTCGCTTCGTGATCGGGAGGCCCGGGTTCGATTCTCGTTCGCGGTGCCGCGTCATACCTAAGACGTAAACAAAGGTAGTGACTGTTCCTTAGCCAAGCGCTCGGCACTAGAAGTGAAAGTCACGGGTCTTTCGGATATGACCTTAAAAACGTAGGTCCCGTGTCACGGTAGGCGCTGGCACGATAAAGAACCCTCACTGCTCAATGGCCCTGAGTGCCGAGTATAGGTCTAAATTTGAAGCCCTTCACCGGCAAACGGTGACGTCTCCATATCAGTGAAATATTCTGGAGAGGGACGTTAAACAATATACAATCAATCAATCAATCAATCTTTTACACCAGTTTTATTTTCTGAAAATCACAGGGCAAGGTTTGTATTGAAATCATAAATTGTTCTTTAAATTTACTTTGAATGATTTAAATACAGATGTAAATATTAATTATGTAATACCTGCTTGTTTACATCTTATTGAGATCTAAATAACCTTCCACTTTCTTCCTGGATAAAAATCACAACTCCATATTTGTGTGAATTGTCATTTATTTAAAATGACAATGAGTATTAAAGAATACAATAAATGGGGAGATCCAAAAAACCTTATACAAATATTCTTTTACATAAACAAGTAAAGTTGTATAATGATCTCCCCTGTTACATGTCAAAATAATGTACGAAATAACAGAAAAAATTGTAAAACATATATACATTACAAGCAAAAAGTTGGCGTTCAAAAATAAAAACAGAAGCCCCCCACACAACCCACTGTTGTGTTTTAAGCAAAGAAGATAACATTAAATAATCAAACATGTTTTACCATAAACATAAATTTTTGATATTTGACTGATGGTGAAAGCTGGGGAAGGTGGGTGGGTGATTTCTTAAGTAGAAAAATTTAACGTGTTTTTGTTTTCCCTCTAAATCAGTGAAGTGGCGCTATTCTGAGACACAAGAAAATACATGCTTCTGATTGGTTAATGTACACAGGTTTGGCTAATTCCCCGATAGACGCCAAATACACATACATATGATATGTTTTTTATTTTAAGAAAACAAAAACCTGGTACTATAAAACACATGATTACATAAATGCTATTATTTGACAATAATGCTGTATAATTTTACTTTGAATGATCTTAAAGGTACTTGGACACTGATTTGAAGTTAATATTTTCTGTATAATATCATGAATTATATATTTTAAAAGCATTTCACACAAAAATTGATTAAATTTTTTTTTTCAATTAAAAGTTATTAAAACTTTAAATTTTTGGCGGGTTTGATTGACACATCCTTGCCCCATCACAAATTTAACTTTATTCTTAATCCTTGGGTAAAGTGGCAATCTTTTTGTGTATCAATTGAAATATTAAAACTTTAATCCAGAAAAATAATTTTTTTTCAGAGTAGAAATATTACAAAGCAAAATTCCTTCACAAGTACCGTCATTCCGAACTAAGTCTTGTGTGCAAATCGATCACACTCGTGTTATGTACACAGTTTTTGTAAACAGGACAGGAGCTCTGTTATTGTTTATTGTTTACGATTCACCGGGTGCGTTCAACCGTCAAAGTCTGCTCACCACAACTGCACGGACTGAGCATATATTGTGTTTGTTTTGCTTTCGAACATGTCTACTCTGATTTTTTGGATTATAGTATAAATATTTTTCATTTATTCACACCAAGATTGCCACTTTCCCTAAGAATTAAGAGTAAACTTAAAATTTGTGAAAGTGCAAGGATGTGTCAATCAAACCCGCCAAAAAATTTAAAGTTTTAATAACTTTTAAATGAAATAAGATTTATAATTAATTTTTGTGTGAAATGCTATTAAAATATATAAGTCGTAATATTATACAGAAAAAATTACCCCCAAATCTGTGTCCAAGTATCTTTAATACAGATGTACATATAAATAATAAAATGCGTGCTCACGCTGGTTATTTATTTTTTTCTGCAACAGCTGCGACATTCATTCCCGCACTAATTACCAAAGAAAGCATTTCATTATTTAAATAACCTTTAAAAAAAATACACCAAGCCAGGTGAGTTTTATGAGGAAAAGCAAAATAGTAAAAATCAGGCCATGTGATTTTTCTGATTGTTCACCATTTTGCGATTCCTTGTAAAATGTACCCGGTTCGGAAATTTGGTATAAATGACATCGCTAAAATAAATTTTACTTCTCCGGGGTGTTTTTTTATAACTTCAAATTACGTGATTCCTTCATCACAAGTATTCACAACAGAGCAAACGCCACTTCCTAAACAGGACTGACTCTGGTACAACTGTCGTTATTGATAACGGATCGGATACGATCAACTCTGGATTTTCTGGAGATGATGCTCCAAGGAACATTTTTCCATGCCTTGTGGGAAAGCCAAGGCACATGGTAATGTACATTCCTTTATTGTATTAATACATGTACATAATATTGTTGAAAACTACGGATATTTTTTACCTAAAGATAAGGTTAATATTAAAGATAGATCAGGATATCACCACACTGCAAAAATTAATTTAATTTCACTAGAAAATATCCAGTTTTATGTATCATGAGTATTCTGTATTATCTATAGCTGAATGTAAATTAATTATATATTTGTCCTAAAATTTATCGTAATTAACTTGATTCAAAGGTCATACATTCATGGTTGGTTTGTCTTTTTAGAACTCCAAATCAATCCTGCAAAGAGTTAACACTTTAACCTAAAACCAAAAAAACTACACTTATAAAAATGAATATAACATGTATATGATAAAATGTTTTCAGTTAAAAAATTCTATGCTAAAAACATACAATCATGTATTATCTACATATCAATTTTTTTTAAACAATCCTCATGCTAAGTCCTTAGTTGTTTTTTTTTAGCAACATTCAGTCAATGTAGTGCAAAATTTAGCATTCTTTATTTATAATAACATTCCAAGGATTAAAAATAGAATTAATAGGAAAGCGAACTAAGGTATTCCAACAAACACCAAATCAAATCTATAGAAAAAAAACTAAACATAGGACTAATGCATATAAGCAATCAAAGTAAATAGCAACGAAGTTTGAAAGCATTTTAAACTTCAGTCTTCTTGCATCCATTGAACATCTTCTCGAGGTTGAATATTACGGGTACCCATGCAACCCAGACGATTTAATCTGATGTAGCCTAAATTGATACAGAGTAGACATTCCAATACTTAATTTCAAGTTATTACCAGGCTATGAAGAACTCGTACTTTTTATCACATTTTCTCTAATTTTTTCTTCTAGGAGAATAGTAAAAATACATTACTTTTGATAAACATAACTAAAAGATTTTGTGTGGAATGAAAAATTCTATTTTTTCTTTGTAAATATACATGTACATGAAAGTGTGTATAGGTAGTGGTTTTCTTTATTCAAAAATTGTCTTCCTTTCGTGTCACATTTATTTCTGTAAGTAAAAATTGTTATGCTTGCCTGTCATGCACCCGTTAACCATATCTTAACATTTTTTAGACATATACGTTGATGTAGCTTTATTTTATTCCTTTTAATATAATTTTTTTTAATGACTGAGATGTTTCCCTTTTGTTTACGTTGAATATCTAAAATAATTGCTGATTTGTTTTATATTAAATTAGCTAAAAAATTGATTTGGATTATGTTTGGAAGTTTGCCGCATAAAAATTGTCTGATAGCTTAAATTAATTCTTCAAACGATAAAAGATATTCATTGAATTTTTTGCATATGTTAACTAAGTAAACTCAGTGTATCGTTTGATTTCAGGCAAGATTGTTTGCAAGAGGTTAAAAGAACAGTTTTGTCGGACAAGAAGCGCAGCAGAAGGAGGTATACTCGCTGTAAAGAATCCTATTGAGAATGGCGTAAATACAAACTTGGACGACATGGAACTGATTTGGAATCACACTTTCGTAATGAGCTGAGAGTTACGCCTAAAGAGCACCCGGTGTTGTTATCTGAGGCTCCTTTAAATATCAAAAGCCAACGCGAAAAAATGGCTAAAACTATGTTTGAGACCTTCCACTCTCCCGCTATACATATAGGCAATCAGGCTGTGTTGTCACTGCATCACTATGGTAGAACTAGTGGTGTTGTATTGGACTCCGGAGAATGTGTTTCCCATGCCGTGCCCATCAACGAAGGCCGTGTATTTCCCAATGCAATGCTACGTTTGAATATGGCGGGCAAAGAGTTAACACGCTGCCTTTCTAAACTGTCTACGAAACGTGCCGTGGATATTCCTTTACATCGTCAATCGAGTTTGAAACCATGCGTGATATAAAAGAAGGTCTTTGCTATGTTGCTCTAGACTTTGAAAAAGGAATGACGACTAAATCAGAGAAAACCTATGAACTTCCTAATGAACAAGTCGTTGCGTAAGGCGATGAAAGATTCCGCTGTCCTGAAATAATAAATGATTTAAAATGCCTGTTAAAGTGTATTAATTTCGAGGTGTTAAAGTCTTTATATATTTTATTTTTAGATATAATATAGAATACTACAGAAACAATCATGCAAGGCTCGGGATAAAAAAACTAACACAACGATAAAAATCATATCCAACTATAAATTATGGGAGATCATATAACTGCATAAAGAGGAATGTGTGGATTTTAGTTTTATTGTGCCCTAAAAATATAATGTTTTCAAAAAGTTCTGAAACTTACTTAAATTTTAGTTGAGTTTATGACTTTGAAAGATCAGGAAAGAATATGGCATGTAGAAGTACCATTCTGGATATATTACATCATTATTTTGATGCATTTCTCTATTTTAAACAGAAAAAGCCTCAAAATGACCCATCTTAAGGGGAATATTTTTCTTTAAAAAATAGTGTCCACAGCCGTCGCCCACTTTAATGTTTGGATATGTTGTGCAAAATACAAGGAAAAAATCACATTTCTCAAAATCTTTGTGGGCGATGCCTGTGGACAATGTTTTCTGAAAGAAAAGTCCATTGAAAATTGGTGTATTCTGCAACATTTTAAGACGGTACGGGAAATGCACATGTTTATGACGCCAAAATAAGCATTTAGAAATACATATGAGAAACATGATTTTTATAATTATTATGCATAGAATTTCAATGATTCAGAATATACGAGTTTTCATTTTTTTTTTACAACAGTTTCATTTCTAAAAAATCACAGGGCAAGATTTGTATTGAAACCATACCTTCTTTTTCGAAAAAAGACGTAATTAACAAAATGACGTTATTGAATAATATCAATGACGTTACGGTTGTTGTTTCTTTGCAACATGTTCTGTTCAAACTCGTATAACTTTAAAACTACAGCAAATTAAATGCTCAAATTTTGACTGAGTGTCCTAAATTTGTTGTAGATTTGAAATATTTGAAAAGTCGATTTGGAAAATTTTGTCATTAAGACCCCTAATCCCATAGAGCAGTCCAAATCTTTTGGACAAAGCACCCAAATATTTTTAAAGAATATTTCTTAACAGGGACAGAGTTCGAGCAACAAACTATTAAGATATTGTGTTCTAAACTGCGCTCTGACTAAACTTTTATAAGGGGGTTCAAGGGAGAAAAAAAGAGACTAAGACCGATAATTGTTAATAAATTAAATTTTTACCTTTACTTATGGACGATTTCATAATAGTTTTGCATCGAATTATTTAATTGGACGCTTTGGACCAAAACTAGAGAGGTATGCCTTAAATATTGGGCGATTTCACCAGGGTAATTATGTTACGGCTACTTTGATCGACATCCTTTAATAAACAATACATATCTTCGCCCACTTATACATTTGAAATAAAAAAACAAAGATAAATCATTAATATTTTAAGTCATATCAAGGTAATCCCTTATTATCCTCAATTTTATTCGAATACTGATATTACATTTTAAGAAGGAAGATTAGATACAGGCATCTCTTGAACTTTTTTTATCCAGCGGTATGGTGAATAACATCTATAGCAACAATACGAGGAAGTACTTGATATACTGACATAGCAACCATGCATTGTACGCATTTCATAAACTGTATACTTAACTGCATATCCATAGCAAAGGGGTATTTGAGATGTTGACATGGAGTGCACACAATTGATTTTACTTATTTTTGTGGAAATATCACTTTGGAATACATGTAAGTAAGATTTATTCTTGCAAATTATTTTCTTAATCATATCACTCTTAATGAAAAGCAATTCTATAGAAACGTTTTGTTGACAATTGAAAAAATTTTGCTATGTGGTACATATATGTACATTTAAGTCGTAAAAACGAGATACTATATAATATATAGTCGTACGTACGAGATAAAAAGTCGAAATTACGATATAAAATTTCGTACATATAAATACGTGATACTTTGTTTTATTACATACTTATGCGATATGCCCGACGTCCCAATAGCCGAATCAGCCGTGAGGGCTGATACAGATCAATATCACACCTCTAGAAAATTAAACCTCAATAAACAGTATTTGTGATCATACACAAATATTTGGGTTACATATTCTCTTTTTGAATATTAGGATATAAATCTGATTGACAAATAATGGAAGGATTATTTTCAAAATACAGATTGGGCATATTTGAAATGGAAAAACATGTAGAAACAAATTAAACCGTATGAGACAATAGACTTTGTACATGTAAGAAGTCCTTGTATGATTATTTACTTCTCAACTTAATGTGTTCTGTATTTTATTACTAAGTATATAATAAGCATAATAAAACAAACCCTTTTCCGCATCACATTCTGTATCAGCCCTCGACCAATATCAGCCCCCAGGCTGATACAGAATGTGATATAGAAAAGGGTATGTATTATTCTGTATGTACAAACGACATAGAAAGTCATTATAAAAAGATATAAAGTCATACAAAAGACGACTTTTAGTGAAATTGTTATGTCTACATAAGATGGTGAAATAGTCAGATTTACCCTTACCATTACACATACGGCACAAATACGAGGGCTGTTCAATTAATATTGTCCGCGGAGCTCGGAACAACCAAAAAAAAATCTTTTCAATGATTTATCATTTATTATTTCACTTAAATATTCTCTTTTAATTAAAACACATGCTCGTAATATTTTCATCCAATTTCAGATTGTTTTAAAAAAAAAATTGAATATGGCCCATTGTATACTGGATTATAGCAGATCATTTGATTTCATGGACTTGTTTCTTCTTTCGGAAATTTGTTTTTTTTTTTTTCAAGTTTGGGAAACGAAACAAGTCAAAGGGTGACAGATCTGGGCGAATATTGTTTGTGTGACAAAAAATACTTTCTTTTTAACCCCAAAACTCCTTTACTCTATGTTGGTTTGGATGCTGCAATGAAGACATTTAATGTTGTGGATTCCTAATTCTGGTTCCATCCTCTCATAAACCTTTCGAAATTTTTTTTTGGGCAAAAATATGCTTTCTAGACTTCTCCAGAAATTAAACTGCTTCCTCGAATAAGAATTTGAACAACAAGACCACTATGGCATATAAATCTGTTTTTGTGCTTTTGCAATTCTTGCTCTCCACAGACCTTGGCTGTTGTTGTCAAGTGCATATAATGGTAAATTTGTTTCGAGGGTTTAAAGCAATGGATTCAAGTTTCACTTCATTTCATGAAAGAGTCGTTCAGCAAAGTTAAATGTATTAGTAAGTCATTTGACTAAATGATAAATTATATTTCTAAGATGCAATGTTTTATTAGTGCGACATAGCAAATTTATTTTTTACTGTTATCAAAAGACATTATTTTCTTTTCAACTCGTGTTCTTATATCCTTTCTATTATCAAAGGAAAGTATGTTTGCTTAGAAGTTAAAAAGATTATGCAGTTTTCTGAGCATTGAAAGTTTTTAAAACAGGGATTATTACTGTGAAAAACATGCGACCGCTTAGCAAGTTTCACCGTTAGATGTTGTCAAGATCTTTTGATGATTAATTTTGCAGTGTTCATAAATATAATCAAGGACGTTTAATTATGGATGAAAATTATAGGCATATTTCAAAACAAATGATATTTTATGGATATTTTTCTTTTTATACTAAAGCTATATAATCATTTTATGTTAAAACTACATGTAAATAATACAGTCAAACATACAATGTATGAAAGAAAGGTATACATAAATGTGTAGAAAACACCTAGCCTCTAAAAAGTGTACTTTCTTAATACATTGTATAAAACATTTCCTCTATAACAAAATATCTGAATAGGTAGGTATACAATGAAAAATAATAGACACTTATTCAAAGTTATTTGACAACATAATTATTTTACATTTTTTTTCTTTGAAATAGTTCCGTATTCTTATCAAAACACTCTAAGTAAAATAAAATAAAAATACAAAATAAAAAAAAAAATACCTGATTAAAACAAGGCGCACAAATATTTTTAAATAAAGCAGTTTTTTAGTAAATTGTGAAAGATTTTGAACTTCTTTCCACTCAGTAACTGCCCAACCAAGTTTTTAAAGAATGAAAGTGAAAGAAGTAAATAAAGTAAACAATGATGGATCGAAGAAATCTGCGAACAACACACTTTTGTTAAAAGGGCATTAAACACAAGCCGCCCTGGGAAATCCTCGTGGTCAGATCAGGGACCAAAAAGAAAAGGCATACTCTGATGATTGGCCAAACCCGCTGCGAGCCCTATGTATTGATCAATTACTAGTTAATCGAACATCATTTCGTAGTCAAAGGTCTTACAATTGATATAAAATTAGTTAGTCAAAATATATCCAATTTTAAGAATATATTGTGTAAATTATTGATAGAAAAGTTGATTAAACAAGATTATCGACAGTCTCGTTTGAAGTTTATCAATTTGTATGTTCTGTGGTTAATGCAATGACCTTGTCATCAATACAATATATCATTGAGTCAAATGCTTGACTGGCGTTTTACCTTCTCATTGCTTGGCCATTATTTTCACACACTGAATTAGCGAAAAATTGTTCCCTTATTTCCAACTCAAGACAAGGATTACAAGGTGGGTATGTCCAGTCGGCAGGTGCTATTAACTCCTCCATGGCACATAATCCAATCTCTTAAATTTTAAGATCCATCTTTGCTGAGCTCCTGATTTTTATTATTTGAATAGACTTTTGAGCTTGAATGCTGTTTGTTATCTCCATATTCAATCTGTAAAATAGGACATATAAACGACAATAGACTTTTCGAATTGATGATTTAAAAAAAAACATAATATCAACATTCCTGTAAGAAGCCTCCATTTTCTCTGTAGTTTAATACTTTTCAATCTTTATTGCTTTTACATAACTCAAAATTTTTAAAGTACAAATAAATAGTTATAAAAGAATCGGCACCAGTTTATACATTACTAACAATTTAGTAAGTTTAATTACTTCATTTTTATCATTTTTAGGGTCTTTTTCTACGATTTATATTGAAGAGGGTTCCGATGCCTGCATATCATTCTCACAGGCTGAAAAAATTGACACAGATAGAAAAATCAGAAGAGAAAATCGTGTATTATGTATCCAATTCAGTGGGTCAAAAGAAATAGGATATATATTCAATTCAGCTTTAAGTGAACCATTTTCCTGTGATACAAACGATTCCCATATTTCTTTTTGCATTGGAAATATAACAAAAGAGAATGAAGGACTTTACTCATATTACCTACTTACAATGTTGCTGGAAAACAGAACATTGATATTAGCCAGTAAGTAGTAAAACTCATATCACCAACTGAGACTAAATTGATACATGTACATACAATTACCATTCTACAGTCGATAGAATATATTTAATTTAGTAGCAGGTATAACAAAGCTTATTGCAATCTATACTTGATTTTCATAATTAAGAAGCTGTTGGCGAAATACAGGTCTAGTTAATATTAATTCATTCTCTCATGTTAAAAGTTTGGTAAGGGGTTACAATATTTGAACAAAATGTGTTTAGTGTCTTACGAGAATTTTTATTGGGAAAAAGTTCAATTGACTGTAATAAATAATTTTTACCAAGTTCATTTGCTTATATCCAGGATACATTTTTTTGGTCGGCAATTTGAAAATTTCTTCTGGTTGCAGATTTATATTTTTCAAATTGGGATTCATTTTGTCTAAGCCCTTTTTTTAAATTGTTTTCTTGCCAGCATTTGACAATATTAATGTCTTACATGAACATGTAGAAAGGAAAAATGTACATTCGAATTATGAGCGTATTAGCATCATACAAACAGTTTGTCTGCTAGCTGTAAATGAGGCAAATTTGAAGATGTAAGATACCTTCAAATTGTGACCAGTTTTCCCCACCTGGGGGTTTGAACCTTTCACTAAGGGATAATGATTTTACATTTTTCGAATAGGGATCTTTAATTTATTCTGTCAGAAATCCAAGGTTATGAGGGTTTTTTTCAATTCAAATCGCTTACGCATTAAAGTGGATTCATAATACTACATTTAGTTATTAAAGGAGCATACTGCATTTTAGATTATTTTAAATTTCGAACGGACAGTTCTTGCATATAATCTAAAAGGTTAAGATAAAGAAAAGTGATCGATCTTAAACACCTTTAAAGAATATAAATATGTGAAGAGAGCTTAAAACACGCAATTGTGTTTGTCAGTTTCAAAAAGGCTCTGAACCTCTTTATTCAATTTAGATTTTTGAAACTTTTTAAACAGCCTCTCCAGTTGTACATCAAATGAATCCCAAGTATATTTTGGAGGGAACAAATTTCACGAAGACGTGCCTTTACGATGCTGGAAAACCTCCTGAAACCACACTGCATTGGACCAAGCAAGGCGACAACAATTTCAGGCAACAAGGAGATACATTGAGACTGACCAATGTACATCGCATTAGTTCTGGTACTTACATATGCACAGCAGAAAATCAGTTTTCGACAGGAAACAAAGGACAGAACAGCCAGTCATTGATTGTCGATGTGCAATGTGAGTTTGAAATATATAATCAAAAGTATGTATCAGGAATCAATTTGGAATATCATTGGTATCAATTGGCCATCAATATTCATGGATAATACTTTTCAATATCCCCTAACATTTTTTTCTTTAAAACTTAGCATTGTAATCAAGGACTTTCTGGGGGTTCCTTGCCGCCTTACTCTTACTTTAAATCAACTAATGCTTTTGAAAATTGTTGATTAGCTTTTAACAGGTATCCCTTATTTTACAGATCGTCTCGTCTGATACAGAGTCTGTAATTTAATCGCATTTGCAATGTATATACATCTGAAATACTCGCTTTAGAAAAAAATGTGTGCTTCCTCTAGCATTTTGAGAGTTTTGTCTGGAGTTTTCTAGAGAAACAACACAAAAATGTATCATTAACTGATGATTCATGGTCTGACCTATTGGCCTGGCTTGGTCTCTAAGGTGGCATAGCCTCTATTTTGGCCTCTAATTAAGCTCCAACCCAATATTTAGACAGGACTCAATTTTGTCCTCTCTGAAAATTTTAGCTTCAATTTTGGCCCCAACGAATATTGATTTCTTTTCAAGCTAAATGGGCTGCATTTTTGAGAATTTAATTTTTCTGTTAAAATGTGCTTTAAAGGGGCATGGACACAGTTTCAACTGAGTGTATAAAAACAATTTTAATGTTTACAATTCCATCCTAAGGCATCATCTATTGATTAGCAAAAATTTGAGCATCATTTGTTTATTAACAAACAAGATACAGAGCTTAAAGTTCTTCATAATGTAAACAAGGCTCGTGCCTTGTTTTTCTTTACATATAGAAAAAATCATATTTATAACAAAATGAAATTTAGCAAATCAATAGTAACTGTCGAATCATATTTAAAATTATATTTTATTTGAAATTATCTGAACAAACATTTATAAGTATTTTAACCTGTGTAAACAAAAACATTTCACAGACCTTGTTTACATATCAAAGGTTTTGAGCTATAAATCTGTCTTGTATCTGGACAACTGACGTTCAATTTATTTATGATCATTAGAAAGACCCTAGTAAAATATTTGTAAAAATGGAAAAATAGATTTTGAAATATTAGCTGAAACTTTGTCCATGCCCCTTTAATGATTAATATGTATAAAATTTAATCCTTTATGGTCAATTAGATTAAAAATTAAGTGTCAAATGTTTTCCGAAGAAAGATTTCTGTACAGTGGAATATGCAGTATAATATGAGAAATCAATATTGTACAGGACGACAATAATAACATTTTGCTTCAAAGTGTTTAAATAGTTCTTCCAATATAAATATAAACAACATATTTTTACAAACATTCTTTTTTGCTGTCAAAGAAATAGTTGTGATTTTCCCACAAATAATTCCAATATAAAAGTTACAGGTCATATTGCTTTCAGATTTAAAGGATTTTATTGTCTTTTTATTGGTGTTTTTTAAAGTTAGAAATTAGAGGCAAAACTAGACTCTTGGCTAATTTAGAGGCCATATCAGGCCAAAGGACCACGCCGGAATTTAAAGTATGTCGAGTTTCATATTGTTTAAAACAATCAAGTAAGGAGGATGAAAAAAAGTATGATTACTTTATTTCATTCTGTATGCTTGTAGATCCTCCAAAAGTGGTGCCTTTTATTAACCGGGATACCATAGAAGGAAGGAACCTTACCGTTCAATGTTCTTTCACTGCCGGAAATCCTTCTCAAACCACCGTTTACTGGACTGATGGCTCTGGATTTAAACAGAATGGAAGCTTTTTACATTTACCATGGATCCAGAGAAACAGAGCTGGTACTTACATTTGTACAGCAGAGAACACCTTCAACATAGGATCTACAGGAACAAGCAGTCAGTCTGTGAAAATCAATGTTCTGTGTAAGTTATAGATCATATGCAAATAGTGCATGATAAAGTTCTTATTGCGCTTCATTTTCAAAAAGTAAATACTAAATACAGTGCAATGGCAACAACACTGATATTAATTAAATCAGTAGATATTACTTGCATGATTGTATTGACAAATTAAACTGGTTTAGCGTAATCTTTAATGATAAATTAAAGTAAACTTCATAGCCTGATTACAAAAAAACCATCTTACAGCAAAATTGCATATTGTTGATATATAAGGAAAATTCACATACAAGTCACGATTGAGCTGTAGTTTCATATAAATAAACACTATAAGAAAAATATTCAAAAATGATTTACCCAACCTTCACTACATGTATGTTGGACCAATGTTACAGTCATTTTACTGGCCAGACCTATACCTATTCTTTTGTGAAGTATTTCAGGCAATGGAGAGGCGTATAATCCATCACAGATCAAGCACTCCTTATGGCTGCTAGAGCTCAAAACAAATTTAGTGCGTATGGTTGCATACTGTCATGTACATTGTAAATTCTTCATATTTAAGATCCTCCCACTGTATCCCATATTATCAACCAGGAAATTCTAGAGGGAAGGAATCTCACCGTTCAATGTTCCTTCACTGCTGGAAATCCCAACCGAACCACCGTGTACTGGATCAGGGCAGGTGACCCTAAATTTAGACAAAATGGACATATTCTACAGTTACAGAAAATAAATAGAAACAGCACTGGTACTTACATCTGTATCGCAAAAAATATATACAGCATTGGAAGCACAGGAACGAGCAGTCGGGCTATGGATGTAAATGTTTTATGTGAGTTGTATAACATGTACGCCTACAAATGGATTTTTTTAATTCAACATTATAGCGGAAATTTTACGCTAATGAATTAGACATTACAAGTCACTCCATCAAAATTAATTTTATATCAAAATATTCATTTGATATTGTTGGCAAATAATACACAGTTAAACCAACAATGATATTCTGAAAAAAAATACTGTATATGTAAGGATTAATGGAAATCCTTCATTTTTCGAAATGATCAGGATATGAAAGTTGCACATCATCAATTATAACGTTCTCGTATATAATGGGGAAAAAAACTGTTTGTTTGAAATTTATTTTGAACAATTTTATAATCTTTAAATTAAAAATAGATTGAAAAACTGATTCTAAAGAATGTTTTTTTAAATTACTTAATTTAATATCACATATAGTGCCTATATAAACTGTCATTCCTAAGAGTTAATTTCTAAATTTGTATTCAGGTAAACCCGAAGTAAAAATGAATATTACGCTTAGAATCCTGAAATCAGAAGGAATTCGGTTCTCATCTACTGTCACTGCATACCCAAGGCCATCCTACAAACTATTCTATCAAAACAAAACTTTTAACAATAAAATGACCAGTAGGTTAATCAAAAATGCTGTGAATAACTTTACTGTTATATACAATCAAACACATATCCAAGAAAGCGATTTTGGGATATACCTTCTCGAGTTTGAAAATGCCTATGGAAGATCGCTCATGTATGTCGATGTTATTCCTGTAGGCGAGTATTCCATTTATTTTATACTTTTACATATATTTTTAATTATGACAGTTGATGGATGATGAAAATATACATAATTATACATGTAATCATATTTTTACTCAAGAAACTTTTCACTTATGTATAGATGCAAAAAAAAAAATCTTATGAGGTCTTATTTTTATCAAATGAGAATGCTTGGGATTCTGAATGATTCTTTTTCTAAATCATCTGCATGCAGTTTTATCAAACATGCTATAGACATCTCTAATTAGAATATGAACACATCTATTTTGTTACCTCTTGATATTTTAATATAAATATGAGTAGAAAAATTAGATAATCTTATTTTGCTCATATTTGTTTTGACACTGAAAAGAAAATAAATCTCCATCATGAAAGCATATATACTGTAGTATAATTTATCCTTAAAGTTTGTAAAAAATATTCTTATATTTGAACTCATAGAAAAACCAAACCCACCAGAGGTAAAATCTGTCACCTGTGAGACGGAATCAGCCGAGGTAACATGGGAGTCCTCATTCAATGGCGGAGCTCCTCAAACATTCACTGCCATTGCTATGAGAGATGATCAGCATGAAGCCAGTCGATCTGTTTCTATGTCCGACAAAGGGGAGAATGTCAAACATAGAGCAACTATAAACGGACTACAGCCATCTGTTGTGTATAGCTTTTATGTGGCTGCACTGAACAAACACGGGAAAACATTGTCAGCTGGTGACATCAGTTGCAGAACCAGTGGTAATTTGTTCATTGATTATACCCGCACTTTCTAAAGAAAGTTCGGGTATATTGTTGTTACTCATGTCCGTCCGTCCGTCCGTCCAATCGTCCGTCCGTCCGTCCGTCTGTCACACTTTTCTTCCCTGAACTCCTCTTACATTTTACACAGTAGCTTAATCATCTTTTGGGAGATGGTTGGTGGTGTCATGTAGATGTGCAGTAAGGTTTCGGAATTTTGATTTTGCCCCGGGGGGTCAAATGG
>PRKT01000064.1:1275457-1318582 GCA_003671525.1 Saccostrea glomerata | reverse complement strand
CGTTCCGCCTTTTAGCAACACCCCTTGCCATTCCATTCGGCAAACCTTCGTGCCGTCGATTCCGTCACCTTATCAGATGAAGTGGGAATCGGCCGAGGTGTGCCGAATGGAGTTTAATCTAAAAATATGATAATGGGTGATGCAACCTGATGTGATGTAGAAATTTACATGTAAACATGTCTAGTACAAGAACAAATTTTAAATTAATTCATAACAAACGATGTTTTAACAAAACTGTTCCATCTAGCCTATTCCAAAAAGTATGTGCAGTGTGATTGTGGTGTCGAGGGGGGGGGATTAGTAAATTTAAAAAGGTCCTATTATGAGCAAAACATTTATCAAAATCTAATTTACATCATTAATAGAATTCAAACTGGTATATAATGAATTAAGCAATTTAAATAAATATAAGAGGTTCTGAGTTATAGGTCACAGGGAGAATTTCATACTCAATTTGATGAATACATGTAAATTATATAGAATTATTTTGTCTTTTTCCTTGGAAAGCCGCCCAATATGTAGGAGCGTGTATTTAGAGGCAAACACCTTAGTGCGGGTATTACTGTCTCATGACAGCATCTAGTTTCAAATTGAGTTGATTAAATGTACTTGCAAATTTGGTTTTATTTAGTCTAAAAGAAATTACAAATTCAAATGCTTTATATAACATATTTTTTAAACATAGCTAGTCTTTCATCACTGAACACGCTTGAAGGAAGTTTGCCAACTTATGATTTCTCATTTACTCTTCAAGCAAATATTTGTGCATATAGAACTTTAATCTGATTTTTTCTGAGCAAAAGATTAGATAAAATTTTTACATTGGAAAAGTCGCCGGCAATTGAGCAACTACAGAAAACAATTTGCTATGTTCAACTGTATTATTGACCGATACAATGTTTCAATGAGTCTTTCTATGGTCGATACAATGACCTTTACATCAAGGTCGAATGCTTACTGAAATTTTCATACCAATTGTAAAACCATTTTTTACAAACTTAATTGTCAATGGATTTTTTCCGTTTGCTTAATCATGGCAAGGAGGATGCTCACTCCTGAATGGAACCTGATCCCATCTCTGATGTAGAGATCTGTTTTCTCTGCTATTTTTTGTATTGTTTGAGTTTTAATATTGTTCGTTATTTCCATATATAATGAACCTAATAAGAGGGAAGACTGTCGACTAAAGAGCAATGTTAACATCACTGCTTTTTATATATATCCCATGGATTTGTGTTCCCACAATTAGATAAACTCAAATTGAGTAAAATTATAAAAATTGAGTAAACAGAATGAGCGAGAAAGCAAATGTTAAAGCATATATTCGAGATCTTTACTGTTTGGACATCAGTATTGATACATGAAAATAAATATAATTATATTTTGCTGCAGTCTGAATAACTAAAAAATCAAAATAAAATACTAGTACTAGAAAAAATTTGCGAAGAAAAAGACAGTAAATACATGACAAAAATAATAAATGAATGCATTATATTTTAAAAAGACCAATTTTTTTAAATTAGAAAAACATATGTGTTGATTGATATATTTCAGCAATAAAGACGCGGAAATCCATAAAGAACGTTTCTATTAAGAACGTAAATCATTAGATAAAGTAAACCTTGTTTTAAAATTGAGGTACATAATTTAATTTAATTGATTCACAGTTGACACTATTTTGATGTGAAAGTAAAAATTCTGGGTACAAGTTCCAAAATTCTTACAATATCAAAACTAAGTAATTAGTTTGTAACTTTAATAAAGCTGTAACGATTGATGCATATTTTCAAAATTCTTTGTCTTGGAAAGTATATACTTAAGTTTGATATCTTGGAATTCATAAATAACTGTAGCTGTGTTACCTATTTCAGCTGTGAATGCACCTGACCTTAAATTCCTAATTGGCGCTATAACTGGTGGAACAGTTGGTATTATTTTCTTTGTAGCTGTTATTCTCTTCATATTCCTCAACAGGAAATTCCAAATGAAGTGCACAGGTACGTCTGTATTGTTATCATTTTCATCATTATTTATTCATTCATTCATTCCTAATTCGTAAAGTAATTTGTTTAAAAATTAATTTTTCACCATGATTAAAATTAAATTTCCAAATTTAAAATCTGTTTCTTATTTTTAGATCGATATTCCAAATCAAGGTATGATCAGAAATGTTAATTTAAATAAAACTTTCCGTTGCTATGCAACTTTTCATGTCACATTTGGAAAAAAGTAGAAGTCTTATTCATTTTTTATGTCAGAGCAAGGTTTCGATATCAACGTAAAACTATTATGTAATAAAAATTATTTTCTCGGTTAACAATAAATTGAATTAGAATATTTGTAAATACACTTATGTTTAGAGAAAATGTATGAGTTTGGAGACTTGATGACAGAAAGCATGGTTGTTTTTAGTTAAAAAACAATGCAAATCAGCCGAAAATTAAAATTTCGACATTGAGAGATCTTCAATATATTCAAAAACTAAGATAGATATATGAATTTCCGTCGAATTTTTTTTAACCTCAAGCATTAACATGACATCGTGATTATCAGTTTCTTATGTAAACAGGATTTCTTTTTCTACAGGAAGAAGACGGTAGAAGAAAAAATAGCAGGTACATGTATTTAAATTTTAACTCTAAAATAAAGTGATTGTCTTATTAAATTATCATATTTAATTATTCATACCAAAATTTAATGCTTACCTAACGAGATGGATAATTTATCATCTTTTTCTATGGTGTTTTTCCCACCATTGTTAGTTTGAATTTCAGGTCTACAAACAAATGAAGGGTAAGTATAAATTTGTGTAATCTAATTTTCGTTGATTAGTTTATATCCTTTAAACTGGGTTGTCCACGTCACAATGACACATTTAAAACGTACACTGTATCAATCCCCTTTATGTTACATTCAAAATACTCACAATTTGAAAGCATTTTTGAAGACGAAATTGTTTTCTACACTCAATGTTTGAAAATTGCATTATTAGGAATACATTTAATAGCTACCTTTCGCCGTTCATATAGCGTAAACTGACCCAACCCCAGGTTATATCAGTATAATTTCGGTAGCTTTTTTATTCATTCCTTATATCAAAGATATGTATAAAATTTTGTTAGAAATATAACTTAAGAGTGTTGTTAATTTCAAATATTTTTGCTGGGTTACATGATTTTTCTGTATTATTCAAATATTATCTATTATTCTTCACATTAAAATGTTGTCCTAATATTATTTAAAAATATTTAAAGATATCATAAATTGTGCATACATGTAATCCTATCAACAGCGTCAATTATGAAGAACTAAAGCATGCAGACCAGATTCAAGAAAGCAGTTACGAAGCTATTCAATTGGAAGATGGTAAGAAAGTCATATATTTCAAAGAATATATTGAAATAGCAATTACTGAAAATAAATCACTGCCTTCCTAAAAATAAAATTTATGTTTAATTTTAGGTGATAAAAATGACAAATCAAGGTATGTAATCTTTCTTAGGCGATATCAAAATCGTAATCATTAACTCAATTTTTTTTAAAAAGGTCCGATACCCTGAGTTAAACCAGCAATTTTCTTAATTTCAAGTGAAACGTATGAAAGTTTACAACGAAATAAAGAGGAAAGCAAATGTGAAGAATTTACAGGCTATGAAGATAAAGGTAAATATCTTCAAGTTGTACTTTATAATGATTATGGAGTAAACCTATCTATGCTTAGAAATAAGACTACTGCATTTACTAAGGCCATGGGCAATTGGCAAAGATAACACAATTTCTTCTATTTACAATTTTTTTTGTTTACCAAAGCTTCCTTTAATTCGTTATTTTAGTATTTAAAAGATTTTGCTCGTAGATATCTGCAATACAAGTTTAAAATTGGTTACAAAAGAGGAAAATTCGCTAGTTGGACCTCAAATATGGTGATCAAAGGGAAATAACTCTTTCTTAATTCATGTCAGTTGAAAACTATATATTAATCATTCAAAACATAAACGAACAATGACGACGTTTGAGACTCAAAACTGTTGAAAAACAACCAATTTAATTAAACAAAACCTATTTCAAGAAAAAAAAAACACACCTGATATACTTCAAGTGTTATGATTTTATAGAAACGTATTGTCCGCTTGATGCACATAACTAAAGTAACAAATGTCATTTCAATCTAGACTGTATGCAAATGCTTGCTTCATGTTGTCCATTACAAAAAATATGGTTCTAAAGTTCGCACAGTCTTTAAATTCTTTCGCAGTTAGTTCTAATTGAGCATTACTGCATGCAAGGTTCTCTAAGCTTTAGTTTATTATTGTAAAAGATAATTGCACTTTGTTGATACGGCTATTGGATGGGATTGTCAAGAGGAGGAACCCCTGTGTCCCCAGCTTAAAAAATGTCGATATATAGGATCTCTCATGATTTGTAGTTGGATATGATTTTTATCCAACGAGTTGATTGTTTTTATCCCCGAGCTTTGGCGAGGGGATTAAAACACACAACGAGTTGGATAAATGTCATATCCAACTACAATTCATGAGAGATTCTTTTTATCCCATGTTTAATATTTCACAACCGATGTTTTACATTGTTTTTATATAGGACTCTACTTTCTTTTACATCATCACGCAACGCAAAAACCGTTGTGACGTCATAATTGCACTTAACTGTGGGATACGAATAGGATATAACATGAGCTATATCCATGGAATAAAGGGGTAAACATGGGATAAAATGCATTTATTTGTCAACCCTAATTATAAATATAAGGGTAGCCAGACAGATATTGACTTTCTCAGGTTAACTCCATCTGAATTCATATCAGTTTTGTCAAACAACAAAACAATGGATGCAGTTTGTCTAGACTTTCTCAAACCATATGTTGAATATATACTGCCTATCAACGATAAGAGCCATCTAAACAATAAACTGTATGACAAACGAGATGATGTCAGCTTCTTCATCTTTTTCTTTTATTTTTGATACTAGTAAATCAAAATCTTCCTATGTCAATTGCATGTGATCTGAACGTCTTGCATCTTATTAAATACTCATGAAGATACTATCTAAGAAGGTTCAATTAATTTTCAAATCAAGACAGGTCAGGATAATGACAAATAAGATAATTTTTCAGGAATTTCAACAATCATATCTCGAAAATTCTTTGGTCGATCTTATGTAATCTATTATTGGGTCTTATTTGTTTGTTATTTGTTAAAGATCGTTTTCAATTCGCTTTCTCTAGCTTTTTTGAGAAATTGTGCTTAAAGAAAATCTTCTATTTGACACTTATATACTTTAGCGTTTTTGACAACATTCAGCCGTGAAGAATAATTTAAAAGATTAAGATAACAATGAAAAAATAAATAAATAAATACATAAAACACTCAAATTTGTACAAAGATACAAAGAACTTAAAATAGATTATTACAATCCAGTTATTAAGGATAAATTAAAATTGAAAAATTTGAATCAATGTTCTTTTTCACTTCAGAAGGTTCTCACGAATATGTTGAAATTATTCAGGGCTAGGTATGTATCAAGTGATTAATTAGGTAAATGTATTTGAACTAATCTCCTCAGAGTCTTTTTCCTCTATGTCATAAACAATATAGATGATAAATCATTGTCTTATTTCTATTAGATATGTTAGGATTTCATTTCTAGAAAAATATAACATCAATATTATTCATGGTGTACTTCACTTGATAAAATTCAGTGACGTTCTGTATTAAAGACCCCAATTGTTGATTTAAATTGAAACAAAAAACAATATAAACATCTTACAATGCAACTATTGAATCAATCTTCTAAAGTTCAATAAATAAGGTCCATGACTTGCTTGTTGAACGATATAAACAGGAAGGAAAGTGAGAATTGACAACAGCATTAAACGAACCATTTATAACAAAAAGTTATTTACATGTACAAAGATCTATTTTCTTAATCAATTTGAATTTACAGTGATTAATCCCTTTTTCTTCGAAACTGTTTGTTTTGCAACAGAAGTGAAGATAAAATTCTCTAATATCTTTCTGACAAATATACCCTTAGAGTAAAAAAAAATACGATCTTGTTTTGTAAGTAATTTGTATTTGAAATCGTATATAAGTTTGTGTATAAGGAAGAGGGTTTTTTTGTCATTTTCGTTTTTTTTTTCAGCTACTGCTTATATGATGTACGGTACTAAAATTAAGGTGATTCGAACCTGTCGTGAAAGTAATTGAAATTTTAAAAAATAGTTACCTTCGGATAAAGGACAAGTTTGTGGTTTAAGAACCATCAAAATTCATGTATGGTAATGCGCACGTTTCCATGGCAAGAACCTCTGAATATTCCTTTGTTTAAAACTGTAAAATCTGTGAAAAAATCCCACTGCCAGTAAAAAAAAGTATCAAAAAACTTACAAATTATAATCAGAATTTATTTTTTTCATGTATAAAAAAGGGTAACATGTCACATCATCTTGACCTTTTTACACATAGATAGTACATTCAAACAACATTCTACGACAGCCTGAATTTCCTCTGTCTTCTTAAAAATTTTCCTTTATTCTTAACCTTGACAATAAAAATGGTTATAAAAACACACTAAAAGTAATTGAATATTTATTTTCTAAACTTTATTTTAAATAAGAGATATATAGCTAAGTAACAGAGGGGGGAAATTGGTATGGTCATGGGTCAACTAAAAAGATATTCTAATCCGAATTTCCTCTGGTCTATTTTTAAAAATTACCGAAATACATATATTAAGGCTATTCAACTTAATCAAAATTAATCAATTGTCAATTTATTTAATCAAATATGTTAAAAACAAACTTTAAATAAAGCATTTGAAGAAAAAATAATGTAAAATTTCAAGTATTTTAAAATTTTCATTCAATTTCCGAATTTCCTTAAACTCTTGAATTGATTCTTGGCACATTAAACAAATAAAACAATATCATAATATAAAATTTTTCATAATTTTTTTAAAGATGTAATATGTATACCTAATTTAGAAAATAACACTGACATATTTACACAGTTCAGGTGAAAAAAGTGCACATTACAAATCCGAATTTCCTCTGAATTTTTTAAAATAACAAACCAATAATGTAAAATGTTTGCCTTAATAAAAATATATATATATATCTATGGACTGACCTTTCCCTTCCATTTAATATATTATATATTATATTGGAATAAGGAACATAATGATATACATATAACCCACTTTCAGTAAATTAAGAATATGATAGACTGTTTACAATCCAAATTTCCTCTTTCTGAACACACACACAAGGAATTTTTAAGATTTTTCTTTAAAAATCTAGAAAAACGAATGACAAAAATGACAAAAAACTAATGTATCATTGCTTAACTTTTGCAAGCTTAAACTTAGGAATAACATAAATGGGCACACTGGATGGAAAAAAAAGACTTTAGATTTAGTATGACAAAATTTCCTCAAAAAGTATATCATTTACATGTATGCAGCAGGTCTGTTCATACAGAAGTGCTTTAAATCTTATGGGAGGTTCTGACACAAATGCTTCTTCCCTTTATTTTTCCAACTTCAATCTTGACTTTCTTTGGCTTTCAATTGGTAAAATTCTGATGAACATTTTAGGTCTTTCATTGCAGCTCGATTTTAAACACCTCAGTCATGTTGACATGTGGCCAGATTCAACACACACGTGATTCTTAGCCTGAAAAAAACTTTACTTCAGCTGCAGCCTTAATGACAGATGGACACAGAATATACATGTAATAATGTAACATCTAATAAAAAATTACCTATTACTGACTGATTTTTGATATTTTAATAGTAATAATTCCAATGAAATAAAAAAATAGCATGATACCTACAAAATAATATTTACATTCCACATGTATTTAGCCTATATAATGCATAGAATTTGGGGCACATAATACACCATTACATTGACAGTAAGGACAAAAGGTAAATAAGTTTTTTTTTTCAATTTTATGTTTATGTCACAAACCTTGAATACCATGCAACATCATATGGGAAGATCAAAATTCACTCTCACATCGAAGAGTTTAACATTCATTTAGTAGATTTGGTATGGCTCTTTCATTAATATTTAATCTTACCCCAAGGATAATACAAAGGATTTTGAATTACATTAATTCTGCAGATGATACAGGGAGTTAAAAATGTAAAAAAAAAAATGTACATGTGTATATCAGTGTTTGAAATAATTGTGCGCCTGACCGCCCCAGACATACAAATTTTGTCAAGGACGAACGTCTTTGCACGTATTGATGTCCGGTGTAAAGACGAATAATGACCCCCATCGAATAATGACCGGGGGGTCATTTTTCAACGACAAAAAATGACCCCCACCCGTAGAAAAAAATCATTTTTTGTAGAAAAAGGGTCCTAGGGGGTCATTATTTTATATGTTAGTCCTATAAAATAATGACCCCCATTGAAAAATGACCCCCTTTAAAGTGATACAAAATATACACTCTTTGATATCTTTTTTACAGCGAAACTAATTTTTACATTTTCTGTAACCAGAAAAATACAAAAAGTCGTATGAAATAATTAAGAGATTCACGTAGTCTTTCAATGCTAAAATTGTGTTTGAAAAGAGATTCTTTAATTGTCAAGTAAATAAAATTTCTTTTTAATATTCCTCCTTATAATGTTTGCTTAAAGAATGATATTCCACTTGTTTTTAGAAATCAAACCATGCAAAAATCAGGTTTAAATACTCTTTAATAGGAAAAATTAAATTTTCCGTCATTTCAACTTTTAGTTTGTTTAAGTTTGGCAAATCCTATTTGACAATGAAAGAGGAAGAAATTTTTATCCCCCCCCCAAAAAAAAAGAACATTACGTTAAATCAAAACAAAAAAAATAATAATAAATGAAAAGCAGAAATATAAATAAAACTCTATACCTTTCAATAATTCTGAAAGAGGCTCTAGATAAAATATTGAAATGAAGTTAAGCCTTCACACAAGTACTATCATATCATAATTTACTTCGCCATGATTAAAGCATACTTTAAATGTTGGTGGAGGTATACTTGAAAGTATTGTGGCAAAGTAACAGTTAAAAATTAGTAGAATAGTAGATTATTTTTAGCTTATTTTTAATTCCTTTCTTATAGAAAAATAAAGGTAGGGTGGTTTTTTTTTTTGCTTTTGTTCAATATCGACTTCCTCCTAAATAAGAAAGGGGGTGGGGTAAGTATAAGACCTAAAAATATGCTCTGTAAACTATGGGCTAGTGTAAAATACACAGTCATTCTAATGCAAAAACTATACATGTAGACATAAACTTTTGATTTAGCACACAGTATTCATTACATTTCTTTTAACGTAGAACCTACTTCGTATGACATCATAACTTGTAAATGTGTTAAACCTGTGCTAACCCATTAAGACGTCATAATTAATTCAATGCCACTTTTTCCCGTACTTGACAGCTTCAATAAAAATGGTAGAAAATACTGCATTTTGAAATTCACAGAATTCAATCATGCCAACATAATCTTGATTCAATTCATATATTTTTTGGTTTATAATGCTTAATGGCAATATATTTCTGGAATAAGAGAAAATATGTAGGCACCTTTTATTTACTAGATCTAGACCTGAAGTTGACAAACCCAAGACTATCTAGTGTAATGAAATTACAATGTACATACAACTTTCGTAATAATTTGAATGGTATGTAACCATTTTGAAGGAATGCATAAATCGTAAGAAATCTTTAGTTGCCAGCTATATAGTGTAATATCTTGATGAAATGTGTCTAAGTCAAAGATGTACGTGTTGTAGATCGTTTGATCGTGTGTACATTTTTGTGATATCTATAATGAAATGATGTGCATTCCTTTTAACAATTATTTGTTACCTATTCATATTCTTGGTGTTTGATTACAATTTTTCTATTAAATATGATCTTTTTAAAGAAAAAGTACAATTTCTGATAAATATTTAATCTGAAAGTAACCCCAAACAGTCATTTAATTATTAAATCCCGTGTAAGTGCAAAAAGGTCAAGAATATGAGTATCGGTAAATAGCCTATCTTTCATTAGTTAGAGGGGAAAGGTATATATTTTAATCATTTTTTGTAATCATTTGGCTATGTTCTTCATCATATTGAAGATTGAAAACATTGTGACAAAGACGTCTAAAAAATATTTACAAATATAGGGTGAATAATTGACTAAAAATAATAGAGTTCATTTGACTATTTTTTTTAATGGTGGACTTATCTTTTATGTTAATTGAATAAAAAAGAAATTATTCTTGATAAAATATTGTTTAATATTATTCAGTTAAAAAAGTTTATAAACGACGATGTTTGAAGAAGTATTTTTGTGATTTTTCATATTCCCTTTATGACAAGTACCCCTAAAAATATTTGAAAATGTGAAGTCGCAGTATGTAAATACCATACCAAGTTTCACAGCCTGTTCTAGATTAAAAAACAAGGAAACATATCATGATATCTTAACTGATTGATAAGCAAGTACTAATTTATCATTTTGAAAAGTTTGAAAATCTTGTGACAAAGACTTTTCCGACATAGGTTCTACCTTAATTCTTGTTTTACTCCACCCTTTTACTCAGTTCTGAGTATATTTTTCAGAGAATTTAATATGAAAATCAGAACAAACATTTTCATTGTTGTAACGTCTTCTTTATAATGTATATTAATATGAAAAGTTAATTGAAAACCATTTCTTTTTATGTCCCCGTAATCGAAGATTCGTGGGTATATAGTTTTATCGTGTTCGTCTGTATGTCCGTCTGTCTATCTGGCGGTTTGTTTGTCCTCAAAAACATTAACCTTTACCATAACTTTTCATTTATTGGAGCTATGACTTTCATGCTTAATATGTATATTCCTTGTGACAAGAACTTACTTTGGGTACCACTAAATTTGACCTTTTGACCTTTACCTTGGAGTTTGTCCCATTTTACACAAAAATGCCACATTTTTACTTTGGCCATAACTTTTAAACGGTAGATACTAGTACTCTCATACTTCAAATATGTAGTTTTTTGGCATTACCTTTCATTGGATACTGAAAACCTTGACCTTTTGACCTTGACCTTGGAGTTTCCGTACTTATGATTTTTTTTTTACCTTGGCCATAACTTTTGAACGGTAAGGGCTAGGGTATTCATACTTCACATATGTAATCCTTGTTACATTAAACATTTTCTTAAGAAATCATCATATCTTGAGGATATTTTGGCCAGCAAAAATAACCAACAAAAATTTGTATGAAACAACTTAAACAACAGACATGAGGACTTTACTAGTAAAATACAGATGGAGGTGGATAGGCCATGTCTTGAGGAAACCCACAGATGACATCACAAGAGTGGCACTCAGATGGACCCCAGAAGGGAAGAGGAGGAAAGGCCGACCAAAAACAACGTGGAGGCGAACTGTAGAGAAAGAGCTAAAGGAAATAAATCTTACCTGGGGAGAGGCAGAGAAGATAGCTAAGAATAGAGAGGAATGGAAATCCCTAGTCCTTGCCCTATGTGCCTCCGAGTGCAACAAGGACTAGGTAGGTAGGTAGGTAAGAAATCATCAACTTTGACCTTTGAGTTTGACCTACCTTTCAAAAACTTATCCTTAGCCATTACTTTTGAACAAGTGGTGCTTGAGCTTTCCTATTTTGCAATTGTATTTCTTGTGAGAAGACCCTACTTTAGGTAGCAATATATTTAAATTGCATTTAAGAAAAGTTTAATCTTCGCTATGTTGCCATACAGGGGCATAGCTGTTTCACAAACACATCTTTTTAAATATGAGGATTTGCGGATAAGAGATGGATACCTCAAAGCGTAACAGACGGACGGACATCCCGATCACTATATACCCTCCCGCTTTTCAAGCGGAGGATATAATTATATATAATACTGCTGATTTTTTCTGTCAGTTCGATGATTTCCACCATCAAAAAACAATTTTACCTAACCCTTAAGGCTTGATAAATCTTTTACTCCTTTAGATTCTGAATCATTGCATTTACCTTAAAATATGGCTATAATTGTATAATGTTATGAGATCAACATATGATCAGTTTATTCCCAATAAGCTCAGGTGAGCATTTTGGCCAATATGCTTCTTTATCTATTTTTTTTTTGCCCCCTAAAAATTTTAGCTTTAATCTACAGGGGTCATTTTTCTACGGGGGTCATTTTTCTACACGTGGGTTCTGCAAATTTTCAGGGAAGTGACACTTTTTCTACGGGCAAAAGGGTCATTTTTCTACGTCGAATAATGACCGGGGGTCATTTTTCGCTGTCGAAAAATGACCCCCGGTCATTATTCGATGGGGGTCATTATTCGTCTTTACACCGGCTTGACGTTTAAAATTTTTCCATTAATCAATATTCAGATATTGGATAAAACTCTCAAATCAACTAATATTACTTGTTGCAAAGTGTAACAACAAATGGGTAGAATTCATCAGCCTATATAGGTCCAGGATCGAATATACGTATAGTGAGCTGGCCCCATTCACATTATTGCTAAAACAAACTTACCAATAACAATTATTTTTTTCGAGCTAGTACATTTGTAGCAGGTTTCGGGGTAGTATATTTTTGGCAGGGTGGACAACTTTCACTGGCAATCAGCCCTGTATGTCTAGCTAATTTTACAGTGAGTTCCACGCACTATGTATATGCATTGAATTTTTATTTTCTGATGCGCATAACTCAGTTTTTTTGGATAAAACAATTAAAGTTGTGAGACAACATCCTTTAAAAAATAATAATTAAATGCATAATTACAGTGCTAACAAAGCTGTTATCAGTTTCAGTACATGTGTATACTGTGTATAGGATTATGTTCGCCCGCTTTACTTTTGCCCTTTCACGCTTGCATACAATTCTGCCCCATTTTGAATTTGCCCAGTAACAGTTTGTTTAAGAAAATATGCTGTATTCTTTGAATTCGCCCAACCGCGGTCAGCGTGAAAGGGGCGACAATAAAACGGGCTGAAATTTTCCGGTATACAGTAATATGTACATTTTTTATTAGTCTGACACATGTACTATAATTATTTTAGCAAGTTAACTTTTTAAAATTTGAAAACTTTAACAATTAAGAATTATAATTTTTCATACCCAGCCAGATGGTTTCAGCATCACAGTTGTCTTTTAGCGCATCTAGATCAAAGGGATAATACTGCAAAGTGTTGACTCAGGTTGTACATTTTGACTGCTTATTGATGGAAACTCCAATCTGTTCCTTTGGCGGTTATTAAAAACCTATCGAGATAACATATCATCTGACAGTATTCAACTTACATGTGAATTTTATAGACTTCTCTGAAAATTTTATAGACCTTCCTTTTAATAAATTACTTCCGAACAAAAACTAATAAATGAATGTGTGCTGTACACAAGAACTTAGAATTAGTGTACTCAATAATGTTTCATAAAATGAGAATACATATAATATTATAATTGGTCAACTTTTTTTTTTTTTACAAATACTTTTTATCGTTATTTTACACTGTGTGTCATTACATCAATTTGTAGGAAAGACATCAACTCATATTTTAAAAATTATAAACATGGGAGCTATTTTTTTCAGTCAATGACAAATGTGCCTGATTTTTTTTTTGCTATTTTCTCATTTGTGTGAATAAATTCAATACTGTTTTAAAAGACAAGTACAAAATATCTTTATCACGAGAATAAAAACTCACTGCATCATTGGTGTCATTGACTCATTCTATGCACTGCCCATAGCAGCCATGTGAAATTTTTTCCCTTCATTTTCGAGATGAGACAAAAGCGTACATTGATCAGATTATACTTCTGCATTTACTCGATGAGCTAACCTTTCATCATGATGTAAATAAATTGCGTCTTCTTAGAAAACATTACGTAATAAGCATAGTGAACAAGTGAAGGCTCGGTCGGAACGTTTTGTTGTAATTACCTGAAACCTGGGTGTACATCTTGATCCATACAGAAATAATATCGCCTGTATGGTTGTTGCAAGGTACCAAACAGCATAGAGCAGTACACTTCTTGCATACAAAAACAACCGAATGAGGTGTTTTTTCTTTGAAAATAAAAGAGACTGGAATCTATTTTAAGTTCTTTGTATCTTTGTACAAATTTGAGTGTTTTATGTATTTATTTATTTATTTTTTCATTGTTATCTTAATCTTTTAAATTATTCTTCACGGCTGAATGTTGTCAAAAACGCTAAAGTATATAAGTGTCAAATAGAAGATTTTCTTTAAGCGCAATTTCTCAAAAAAGCTGGAGAAAGCGAATTGAAAACGATCTTTAACAAATAACAAACAAATAAGACCCAATAATAGATTACATAAGATCGACCAAAGAATTTTCGAGATATGATTGTTGAAATTCCTGAAAAATTATCTTATTTGTCATTATCCTGACCTGTCTTGATTTGAAAATTAATTGAACCTTCTTAGATAGTATCTTCGTGAGTATTTAATAAGTTGCAAGACGTTCAGATCACATGCAATTGACATTGGAAGATTTTGATTTACTAGTATCAAAAATAAAAGATGACGATGAAGAAGCTGACATCATCTCGTTTGTCATACAGTTTATTGTTTAGTTGGCTCTTATCGTTGATAGGCAGTATATATTCAACATATGGTTTGAGAAAGTCTAGACAAACTGCATCCATTGTTTTGTTGTTTGACAAAACTGATATGAATTCAGATGGGGTTAACCTGAGAAAGTCAATATCTGTCTGGCTACCCTTATATTTATAATTAGGGTTGACAAATAAATGCATTTTATCCCATGTTTACCCCTTTATTCCTTGGATATAGCTCATGTTTTATCCTATTCGTATCCCACAGTTAAGTGCAGTTATGACGTCACAACGGTTTTTGCGTTGCGTGATGATGTAAAAGAAAGTCGAGTCCTATATAAAAACAATGTAAAACATCGGTTGTGAAATATTAAACATGGGATAAAAAGAATCTCTCATGAATTGTAGTTGGATATGACATTTATCCAACTCGTTGTGTGTTTTAATCCCCTCGCCAATGCTCGGGGATAAAAACAATCAACTCGTTGGATAAAAATCATATCCAACTACAAATCATGAGAGATCCTATATATCGACATTTTTTAAGCTGGGGACACAGGGGTTCCTCCTCTTGACAATCCCATCCAATAGCCGTATCAACAAAGTGCAATTATCTTTTACAATAATAAACTAAAGCTTAGAGAACCTTGCATGCAGTAATGCTCAATTAGAACTAACTGCGAAAGAATGTGTATGGTTGTTGCAAGGTACCAAACAGCATAGAGCAGTACACTTCTTGCATACAAAAACAACCGAATGAGGTGTTTTTTCTTTGAAAATAAAAGAGACTGATCTAACAAAAATCTCTTTTTATGAACATAAATAAAATGCTGTCTGATTCAGATAGCTTTGTTAAGGTGATTCGAACGTGACGAAATGAAATCTACCGCGCAACTCGAACTGCTGAAAATAGGCTGATCACTGCTGATGTCGTGATACTAATAATTACGTCTAATTTTGTTATAAAAGTAATTTAATGGATCACAAACGACAATTTGATAGACAAATAAAGTAATTTTCAATAGAATTCTGATAAAATCATTCAACATTGGCTTTTCCAGTCTCCTTCCGACATTAGGAATTTACGACAATTCCCTGGCCGTTTTCCGCCACCATGTTGACAAAGAGACATGAACGTCCTTTATCCCAGGATAGATATGCCTATCGTGAGACATCAAATGTATCTTCGGTAATCTATGTATAAAAAATCTATATATCACTTAAGATGGTCAAATATGTAGTATTGTATATTAAAAAAATATTTTCACTATTTAACCAACAGTAGTTTTTATCTTCGAAGAATATGAAAATATTCAGTTAACTAGACAATACAGCCTACAATTTAAAGTACATGTACACATGTATAATAAATCATATTTATATGGCACTGACTATAGGTTTTTATGAAACTCTCATCATATTATATCAATGGAATAAACCCTAAGACTGCAATCCAAAATTTATAGTATGTATTTCTTTTTGTCACTTGACTTAAGTCACGTAATAAATTAAATGCATATTAACTATAATGTGTATTGCATAAAATCCTTTACCAAAATATTGCAAAATAGCCTTAAATCAAAAATTCAATCGATATATCACTTTATACGTTCATCGTCAGTTAACAACCAAACTGAATGAAAAACGGGATTACTTTAACTTTTCAACCGTCAATATTTCCTTACTGTATCTTATGCAGGAATATACCGTCATCACCTTAATACGAGGTTTATATACTCAGGTGATTCGATAGGCAAGAGGCATGCCATACATGTGAACAATTTCTATAACAAGGTACATGTAGGTTATTAACAGGTAAAATGATAAACAAAAATATGGACTTTTTGGCTTGAATACTGTTCGTTATCTTCATATTTTTCATCTTATAGACTCTGCAAAGTGTGTTGTTTAAAAAGAATTAACATTTTATGAGTTTATAATATGTTTTACGGTGTGACCGTTGGGGCGAGCGCAGTTGTACCATCGAGATCGTCAAGCCGCACGAGATTTCTCGACTAGCTGTGACGTCATACGACGCCACAAAGCTCGTCGGAGCTTACGGAGACAGCCGAGCGTCTGTTTGAAACTATAGAACTAGTGCAATTTTTGTCGAAAAGCATTGCAGAGTTATTTCTTGTTTCTTTGAAAGATTTCTACAAACTGAAAGTCTGATATATGCTTTACGTTATTATTTATTTATTTATTCGGCAATATTCGCGCAAAGGACATTGGGTAGTGCAGGAATTCTGGGAATGTTGCACAGAGAAATTTGGCTGACGTATGTACAGTTTTTAATCCGAATTTCCTCTGTTCTTACACGTTAGTCTATTGAGCTCGCTTCGCGAGCGACGCTCGCTGCGCTCGCTATAAATATATGGAGATAACCAACAATATTCAAGCTCATAAGTCCAAAAAACAATACAAAGTAGGAGCAGAACAATACTAAATATTAAGTTTTACAATTGTTAAAATTACATGTACATGTATGTGACTTTCATCAGATCGATATATGGGATATCAAACATGTACAGTATTCAATCTGAAAATTCCATTCAAACAACACACATCAGGAGCAGAGAAAAAGCGGACCTCTTAAGCATCCAGTTGATTTTTTATTAAAAAATAGGTAGGTGTTATTTTCATGCCGTATAATTTTATCATTCTGCCTTTTATATTGTACTTGCTCTTTGTGTTATATTTTACTTGTTTTTTGTAAAGAGCTCTAGGATAATTATATAATTAGATAAGGCTATATATAAAAGTAGATTAATAATAATAGAATAATAATATGGAATCCGGTGTAATGGAGGAGTTAACATTCCCTACTGACCGTACCCAACAGCCGTGTTCTCCTTGTCATGATCGGTAAATAACGGAACAATCCGATCGGTAAATAACGGAACAATCAATCGACAATTCAGTGTGTAAATAATGGCCAAAGAATAAATATGAAAAACGTTCTTCAGAATTTGACTAGATGATAGATTGTATTTCATTTTTAAAACAAAGTCCTACACATTTATTGATATTAAGACATTCCAAGGTTTTTTTCTCCGTTAAGCATTTATCCTTCTTGCAAAATTCTCCCTACGAATTTGTAAAAAGCACACAAGTCAATACAAGTATATAATCTGATTGAATTGTTTGTTTTCCTTTAGGCTTTATGATAAGCGTGACGACTCTAATTTTTCAATCGTCAACTTCCCTTTTTATGCTGGAATATATCTTCATCACCTGCATACGGGGTTTATATGTGTCAGTTGATTCGATACGCAAGAACATGCTCTACGTATGACCAATTTCTAAAAAGAGGTAAATTATTGACAAAGAAGTTGCTAAAACAAGAAAATCAGCATTCTCTTTAAATTTGTCATTTTGTTTGTTCTATCGTCCATACAATGACCTTGTCAGAAGATACAATTCATCTTTAAGTCAAATGCTGACTAACGTTTTTCAAAATAATTGTTAGGTCATTATAGACACTGAATTTTCGACGGATTTTCCAAACCATGACAAGGAGCCCACGGGTGTGACTGGTCGGTAGCGGATAGTCACTCCTCCATGGCACGTGACCCACGTCACGTCCGTGTTCGCTCTGCTCCAATTTTGTTTTGTTTAATGCACTTTGATCTTGAATACTATTCTTTATCTCCACATATTTCATTTCACTTATTCATTTATTTCTTGTAGAAAGATTGATTTTCATCAAAATCAATTTAATATATACTTTAAATATACAAGGGTTGATCCAAAAGTTCATGGAATTTCTTTCTTAGATTTTATGGTGATTCGATGAAATTAAACAACAGGCACATTTATAATATAGAGACATAATGCAACAATATTGGAACATTTCGTAACTTTCCAGTTACCAACAAGGTCACATGAGCTTTCTGAAAATGGATAGTTGTGAAACTCGAGGGAGACTTCGACGTTACGTCAAGTTAGATGTGTCACATTATAGAAGCATCTCATCCTATTGTCCAATTCCAATACGCAATTCTACATTTCTTTTTTTCAAGAAAAAGCCTGGGTATCCTCTCGCACAACTAATTTTCATTTTTCACTAATATTTAAAAATATTCCCCATCTTTCCATATGATGTTTCAATCTCAGTAGAAATGTCAAGAACAATACGTCAGCTGACAACGTCAATTAACGCTTTTAATTTGTCTAGGGGGGTAAACACTTAAAACAGAGCCTCCGAGGTCAGTCACACCTTTAATCAACGTCCATGGAAGATCTATTTTTCTTAAATTTCTTATGCCATTTGAAAACCAATCACTAAATGCATTTTTCCCAGCCTATTTCAATAATATACGCGTTTATGATAAAATGATTCCGGGATTTTCACATAACTGTTTTAACTTGACCGAAAATTGGCATTTTCTAACAATTGAAAAATGAATAATAAATCATAAATCTATGAAATAAATATCCAGTATATTCAGTGAAGATCTCACACAAAGGTTTATAAAAAATCGAGCAATCGTAATAATGACATAATTTTCGTTTTATATACCACATAGGTCTGTTTTATTCTCATTTCACGTATGAAGATTTAAAATGATTATAAACGCGCTAATGTCTCTCCCACATTTCCAAACAATCGTTTTTTATGGCAACTGCAATAGAGTTACTATCATAAATATTTAAGATGTTTTTTTTATTTAATATATTTTCAAGGTGTCTATATTCCCATTTGTATTTTTCAACCAATTTCACTAGAAAATAAATAAAATATGGCGAAATTCCACGAACTTATGGATCAACCCTCGTACTTAGCATTTTTAGACAAATGTCCAGAGAAATTAACAGAATTTAAATAATTTGATCAGAAGAATCAATTTTATAACTCCTACTTTTTTCTGATACGTGGTGTTAACGGTTTATGCAAAAATGAAGAGCATAAACTAAAAGAAGGATATCACATTTATCTTTAATTTAAAATTTATATTTTTCACAATTAAAAAATTTGTAAACAAGAAATCCATATCAATGTGCTTTCAATTGTTAATGATAAACTATGCTAGTACGATAAAAATTACCTTGATTGAACAATGATTGTCATTGATATTCGATTTAATCAATAATTCTTTTTTATTTGATAGATCATAATTCTTTTTCTCCATGATAAGTATTTCAATTATATTTTATTTTCATTCCATTGGAATCCACCCAGGATAAATGAAATCATCAATGGAATTATTTCGGAACTCTTTGGCAAAATCAGATCCGGGTCTAAAGATGTTCTTATAAAATATACTTGTTCCTCGCGCCATCCATCCAATCCACCAGCCAAAAGTTCCTACCGACATAATGGTATGATTAGCCAGAGAAAGAAGGGCCATATCTTCTGCTGGTGAATTCCCTGTGGAGTAGTACACATTTGTTTCGTTTGCCAGGGCCTTTTTCGACCAACCAATATCATTTGAACCAACAACAAACAATACCTTTTGGTATTTTGTTTTGAAATAGTTCATTGCATTCTGATAATAAGTTTCATTAGGTGTAAGTTTGCCGTACTTATAATGCCCCACTGTTGCATAATCGCCTCTCCGGATATGTACACTGACAACAACATTATTTTTACTTGTACTAAACTTCATCTGATTCAGGATATCCCTCATCTGTGTGTAAGATTTTTTCCGTATTGGTTCTTTGAAAGTTAGAATATCTCGAATTTCCTCTTCATATTTTATCCAGTATTTCCATGACTGAAAGTAGCCATCAAATCTCACTCCTTTGGAAGGAGGGACACTGAGCAGCTTCTCGTCATATGACAGTCCCCATCTTTCTTTGTGTAGGGGTAGTTTTGAACATGCCTTGGGGGGTTTATTTATTGCCGAGAGTGTAGTATTTTGAATATTAAACACTTGAACCAATTCTGAGTTTTCTGGAAGAATAGGGTATAGCATTTTTAACTTTGCTGTAATATACAAAAACACGTATTCAACCATAAGATTTCCGAGTCGGCCTTTGAAATTTACACATACAATATCCTTGACTTTGTTGTAGTTAAATATATGTTTCTTCACTATTTGGATTGCTCGTGAAGTTTGTCCTGCTGTCATATTAGGCCTCCATATATGTGGCTCATAGACATGGAAAACCAAAAATAATAAAACACCAAATGTCGCAATAAAGATGCATCCTGAGGAAAAGAAATTGCAACTTAAACATAAGTTTAATATTAAATGTTTGTGAATAACTTTTTGAAAATCTTTATTTTCTTTTATAAGTTACTCTCAGTCTACTAAGAGAAATGTGCATTGTTATGGATATAGAATTTACATAGATTATTCATTGGAATAAATAAAAATCGAATCCATACTTTTCATGTGAAATCTATACCTCCGCATACTGATATCGGCTTCAGACTTGCTCTGAAAAATAAGTACCATTGCCTTTATTTTTCTAATAACAAGTACTGTTAGAGATTAATAGATATACTTCCCAAACACATGAAAAAGTAAAATAAATTTTAATTCAAAATCCACGGATTCGATGATAAAAAAATTACTAGTAACTAAGAACATTAATAAGTGTTCGACTATTTTATCGTCGCTTGGCATTTTCGTTCATGACTTAATACATGTATCTCATACTCGGACCTTAAAGCACTTATTTTGAGACACCTTGATCCTTTAACTTGCGGCGAAATTTCGTAATTGCCACGCGATGAAAAAGATGTTCGTGCCACTTTCCAGAATGGATTGAAAGTACAAGGTTGAAGTTAAGTCCAATGTTCAACAGCTAAAGAGCAATATGAAATCCATCTACCCTTCTATCTTTAGTATTTACATGTTATACAATGTTATATAAAATAACCAGATATATAACATGATCAATATATTCTGGATTGTGGTGGCAATTGAATTCATGTAACACCTTTGTAGGACTCAATATTACAATTATAAATTGCCTTTTAGAGGGATTTGGATTTAATTCCAATAATATTACTAGTAATTGTAAAGAAGATCATAGTTCTTTTTTAAGGATGATTTTCTTTAAATCCAGAAGGCAGTTTTTAATGCTTTTGTTCTTTAAAGCAACTTATTAAATTCTAAAATTCTAAACGGATTCTAAAAGTTCATAAAATTCCTTGAAGTTAAACATAACGGGTTCCAATAAATGTTCTACTAGACATCTTCTTTGCTCCTTACGAAAATATTAACATCTGTGAATGAAATAATTCAGGTGTACATATTTGAGATGGGGTTTTCATAAGACGTGCAGAATCAGAAACTCCAAAGGCTGTTAAACCTCATACAGCAAGAATAAAACAAGTTACTTTAGACTTGTCGACATGATAATTTCTTTTTTTCTTGCATTTTATGTTCACTGCTAAGTCGATAAAATACTTTTTCAGATTTTATGTGACAGAATTTCTTCAGAATCTTGCTATGGCCTTCAACTCGACATAAAGATATATGAACGACGTTTTTTTGTTCAATTAACAATTGTTATTTCCATTCATATGTAAACACGATGTGTCCCGGTTAGCGCGTAATAAAAGATATTACATAGTCTGATATACATGCATTGTATGCATAATGAATGACATTTTGCTTTGTAAAATAAGACGGTCAAAATACATGGAACCACTCTTGTCTAATTAATAGAACATCTAATTGATGAGGAGAAATCCTTTTCGATATTCTTATGCATGTATTACCGCACATTCATTCAGGTCATCTATGCATAGAATTATTGAGTATAAAAATACATTCAATGTTCAAATGTTTAAATCAAATCGAGGTCATCTTTTTCATATCATTCAGAGATGTAACTACCTCTAAAATCAAACTATCAAAGAATACACACGAACAATAACTCAACCAGCGATGAATTTTGTCTGCAGCTAGAGAGTTTGGATTTACTTCGTAAAAAACCTGTAGTTTGAAGGTATATTATACTGAATAAAAGTACTTCAAACTTTGAAAAGAGTAGAATGAAAATCTCTACATGTACCTTCTTTTTAAGAATACATTATAAATCCATCCTTGCAAAGTACATTGCCAACAAAAGCACAATTTACTTCCTTTTAAAGCTTTGAAAAATTAGTACATCTCTGAAAGGATTACAGGAAGTTAAATTTACTTCCCCGTTCTGAATTAGACGACCAAAGATTAGTTTTAAATTAAGGATTGCCCTACAGGTCAGAATTATACAACTGGATGATAAAATGAACATTGAGTCTTTTTATAAATTTGTTATTTTATTTATTTATTTATTTTTTTGCAGAAAAGGTACTCATCTATGTAATTAACAAATTAAGGATCAAGATACACGTAATGAAAATTAATTTTTCGTTAATTTTATTAAAAAAAACACTAACTGAAAACAAGTAAGCAACTATACAAACTAGATATTTACAATAATCATCAAAATTTGAAAACCAAAGGCCCTTTGAATGTGACTTGAGAAATTCAGTATTAAATGAGGAAATTGCTAATATCTCATTACCGGAACATGAATATGATAACAGTTTACCCAATAATATTATTTCATTTGAATTGAAAATAAAAGTCAAATTTCATAACTATGAAGATTTAGAATATCACATAGAAAATTGAATTTCAAAAAATCTTAAGAACAGTTCAATCATAGTTAGTTTGCAAGCAATTCCATGAAGGAATGAATTTAGTTTCTATAAAAGTATATGGTCTCTAAAATTATATTGCTTGATTGGTATTGTTGGAATGGACAACGCCACAAAGCCTGACACATATGTTTCGTATTTGGATATTTTACTTGAAAAAGACATTAATCATTTAATGGTAATCTAACAACCTAGCTCTATGATTAACGTGATGACTTTAACTTTTCTATCGTCAACTTCCGTTGCTCATGCAGGAATATACTTTCATCACCTGCATACGTTGTTATGTATCTCAGTTGATTCGATACACCAGAGCATGCGCTACGAATGAACAATTTCTAAAACGAGGTAAATTATTGACAAACAAGTTGATGAAACAAGATTTTTCAGCAGTCTCGTTTAGAGTCATCATTTCATAAGTTTTATGGTCGATACAATGACCTTGTCAGAAAATACAATTTATCTTTGAGTTAAATGCTGACTGACATTTTTCATCCAAATTGTTAGTCCATTATTTATACATGTATACTGAATTGACGATGAATTTTTCCTGTTATTTCCCGATCATGACAAAGAGCACAGGGTGGTTGTGACTGGTCAGCAGGAGATGCTCACTCATCCATAGCATCTGATCCCACCTCCACTGTTCTGGAGGTCCGTGTTTGCTCTGATCCTATTTTTTATTGTTTTAAGGACTTTTGATCCTGAATACTGCTCTTTATCTCCATATGTTTCATTAAAAAATATTCTTTATCTCCATATATTTGAGTTAGCTCAATTTATAAAGTATACATGATATTTCAAATACCTGTTCAAACATGCAGTTTAGCCATAAGTAAATAAATTTCTCAATTTCACAATATAAAGTTTTCAGCTTTTAAGACAACCTTTATTATTATGTAATTTTTATCAGACATTTGACTTAACTATGCAATACATATCATAGATAGTTCAAAAACTGATCACATAGTTGAAAAAAGGAGTATTTCTTGTGGCGGGATAATATTTTGAAGAAAATTCATCAAAGCTACATATTTATCTAATTTTAAATATAGAACTTAAGTTCTATACATTTTCATTAAAATTCTTTGAAAGGACACAAAATTCCACCGATCAGCATGTCAATAAAAAAAATTAAAACAGATGAAGAAAATATATATGTTTAGATTGTTAAATATCAAAATAAGATCTCCCTACGTTCGGAGAGTTCAAACAATAATTTACGCATACATGTGTATTAATTTGCTGGATTAGATTTAAAATTATAAAAATAATTCAATTTTTATTCATAAAAAGATTATATTTGCTGCTATGAATACTCGATAGTTTTCAGTAAACCAAAATTAACAAGAGTTATTTACCGTTGGTCGCCAGATTGAAGGTCGGCATGCTCCTATTACTTCATTATTCAACCAACTTTAACTTTTTATACTGACAATATTGTGGGATATGAAGCATTGATTTTTTAATGAAAAATATACATTATTTTGTTAGATCCTCCTTTTTTCATCATTTTTATTTCAATTTCCCCCCAAATATTCCTGATACATCCTCGTAAATTTAGTAAGACAAAAAGGAAAAAATTACTTGGTTGACCACCAAGATGGCGGCCAAGGAAAATAATTCGGAGAAGAAATATGTCGAATGAAAATAACATGTATCTATACATTATTGCAAGTACAATAAAAGTTAAAGTGATCAATGAAACTGACAGTTACTACTCAAGTGCAAAAAAGGTTAAAATATTCATACCCTTGCTCTGTTAGGTGTAATCTGACCCTTCTTTGCTATTGAGTAATACATGTATTATATGAGAAAATTGTAGTTACGGGTGAAACACAATATAGGGAACAGTAAGGTTGCACTTGGGGGTAAAAAATTAATGTCTTTATTTTGCCCTCAAAATATTTTCTCTAAAAAGTAGAGTATCTAAAGGATCTGAAACATAAACGGTTTTGTGAAATTCACATTAGATCAAAACTTTTTTTACAAGCTGATAATAACCTTATTTTCATAGGTTACGGACACTACAAGTGTTGTTTTCTTTAAAAATAAATATTGAAAACTGTTTATATGCTCTAATTTTTTCAACTGCTCACAAACAATCAAACAACATATAAAAATACAAAATATGGACAAAAGTTTGACTAAAAAATGTGGCATTATACTTTAAAATGAAAACAGTTCTTACTTCGTGCATTTTGTTTAAAATGCTAGTATTTCATTTCATGTGAACTCTTTAAAACCAATATAAATAAAGAAAAAACTATTTGTAAATAACACTTTTTATGCGTTTGTTCAAATATATACTAGTATTTCCATTAGAATTGGAAATTTCATTTTTATAAATTTTCTAAAATAATTTGATAGCTTCATTAAGTTACGGACACTACAAAACCCAAATATTTATGATTGGCTTTGGTTTGTGGTCTAAAAAAACATTTTATATAAAGAACTACGAACTCTAACTCTTGATTCCCGCCTACATTTTGCACTCATTAAATTCAATAATAATGACAATTTGGCCATTAAGTCTTTGTTTTATACAAAGAACAGTTCTATGGTAGTTCATTAATCATTTTAATTCCAGCGTAAGATAGTAAATTATCATGAATTCCAGCTCTTGAAAAAAGGGGGGTAGACGATATTTCCCAGTGGAAATCGAACTTTCAAGGATCACCATATTTGGAAATAGTTTTAAATATAATAAAATGTATCTCATATCTTTTCTTATGATTTACGCAAATAAATAAAACATATATTAATTAATAAAATACAATTATTTAGTTGTAAATAGTTTTTAAATTGGTGAAAAATCAGCATTTTTTTCGTTGTTTGTCTATAAACAAATGTCCCCCCCCCCGTGAAACACAAAAAGATTTGGCATAAATTTGGAATTTTTGTTACACGGGGGGGGGGGGGGGGAGATGTTTTAAAAATATTTTCCGTTGATTTTTATAGTGAAAAACACAAGTTTTACCAAAATTATAGAGTTATCTCTCTTTGGTATCCCAAATAAATAACGTTTTATGAAAATTCATATAATTATCTATAAAAATTTTGAAAATCATTCTAATATGTTAACTTTTGAGAATTGACTTAGAGTTAGGCGGGAGAACAATACTATCATTCGTAGTTCTTTCTGAACTATTATAAATCAGATTTAAATGATTATTAAATACACAGTACACACAAATTAGATATTGTTTCAAGTAAAAACAATTTACTTGCAGAACTAATACCAACAGAAAAAAATCCACTTTAGAAAATCCTAAAACTTCCATTTTTCACATAACTATATAGCTAAAGTGCAAAAGAAAAGTTCTCTAATTCATTTCAGTTTTATGAAAACTATTTAGAATGTAGGTAGACTGATTAATGAAGTCAATTAACAATATCTAAGGGTTATAGACACTGCACAATACTTTAATTTTTCACAGGCTTGAGGATGAAGTTTTTGTTTTTCAGCCCTTTTCCTAACTTTTTTCAGCATTTTATTTCTCGTTTCAGTTTCTCCCGATTTTTTTTTATTCTCAGATCTAGACTTCATCTGTTAAAAGCATACCATAACCAATATACTTTGAATAAATATATACAAATGTAACTGTATACAGGTGTTATGTGCAAGTAGAAATTCAAACCTTGAAGAATAAAGCTCACTAATATTTCTTCAATTATTTTTCTTATTCTGTGAAGCATTCTTTTTTTCTTCAAACAGTTAAATATACAATAATTTATCTGAAATAGGTGTAATTTTAGTTGTTTTCTTTTTTGAAACTTTTTGTAGTGTCTGTAACCAAATTACTTCCCCACTGTTTAACATTTTGAATGGAAACACAGTGGTGATGATCAGAACATTATTACAACACATCTCAGCATTTATATGAGATGCCTATCTAGGAAATTAGTTAAGATATTTATAGATCCTTCCAATTTCACAGAATTAAAGTGGTTATGGACACTACAGTTATTTGTAGAAACTTAATTTTCCACATTAAAACATGATGAAATTTCATTACAATTGTTACATTAACCCAACTTTTTTCTGTAAGTAACAGAGCATTAATACTTTGATTTTAGACAGAAATCTGAGAAATAAATGATATGGACATTATTTTTATATGGCATAATGAGATGGGTAAAATTATGTGAAAATGTATAACATTGCACCCCTATTACATTTTCTTTCATATCTTCAAAAGTTGCTATTCAATCCTGAAAATTCAAGCACCAAAATAATTCGTAAAATACATTCTAAAGTCTGATAATGATCATTGGCATGAAAATGTATGATATTTAACAATTATTTCAATTGAAAAATGTTGCAATTTCAAAGTGCAACCGCATAACGCTGAGAAAAAGTCATTTTGGGGGTACAATTTTTTGCATTTACTTAAATTCAGTTAAGGCTAGATCAACAAAATTTTGCACACAAGTCCTTTATAAGTATGACTATAAATGAATTATGATAAATTACATGTAAAGAAAATAACATTCCTAAAAATCATGTATAACAATGTGGTATTCTTAATGCACCCTATATTGTGTTTCACCCGTTATCTAAAAATCACTTCTCAAAAAATCTTCCATATAGCGTGTCAGAAGTGACATTCTGGCATCTATACATTGACATCTATATTTGCTGAATATATATGTATTATTCTTTTTAACCTAAATTGTTGTTTTTTAAGGTAAAGATCTAGTAAATGACTTCTTCCTCATTATAATGGATCTCAGAAATTTTCATATTTTGTCATTGGTCAAAATCACTTTCACGTTAAAAATCAAACTTATTCAAAGCACAGTTCCTTTGAAACTGATAGTGAAAGTGTACTGGAGGATTTCTTCGTTTAACAGTATCTATGTAGTATTCATGATCAGAGACTAGGTTTCCGAGCAAATTGTGGACACAAAGCTTACTCTTTAATTGTTTGACTTGTTTACATATTTCTATGGAATTACAATTATACATGAGAAGAAGAAAAAATGCTTTATTCATATGCAATGCAATATAAAGATAAGCGGTAAACAAACAAATAGGAACACTAGAACAAAACAGAGCAAGCACAGACCTCTATAAACATCAGGAACGAGATCAGTTGTAATAGTTGTTGAATTTGTTTAATATTGTGTAGGATTCTAGGAACGTTTTGATTCAATGTCAAAATTTCACCATTATTTTTCTAAAAGGCAAGGTTGACTGAACAGAATGTTGAGCAAGCATGTCTTGGATCTGATCATTGCAGTTGGTATTAAGATGCCATTCACTTACCGGTTTTATTGTTACATGGTAATTATTGTCACGATGGTAAAGTACAAAAATAAATGCAAGCTTTACTCTTGAAGTTCAATTTCTTTAAAATAAAAAATATATATATAACGCCTACTCGCACAAACATTCAAAGAAGATGCCTAATATTTTTCATTTTTGAAAATTTTTAGTCTGATTAAAAATTATCCAGAAAATTTGTCTTTGCATATTTCATTACAATATTTTTATCCAAAGCTTGCAAGTACTTGCTAAAGATGTTTTCTGAGTTGCAAGGGTTGCTAGATTGATATGTTACAAAAAAACATTCTCCTTTGGATGAGATGTTTATTTTTTTTATTTATCTTCTATAAAAGCCTAAATACGAGATCAATAAGTAAATGAGAAAAATTTCTACGACACTGAAGTCAATAGAACGTTTTTCTATGACTTTTTTTTGCCTTGCGGTTCTTCTCCTTGGCCGCCATCTTGTTGATCAAAGTAGTGAAAATCCTCTTTGAGCAACCAACTTTATGCAAGAAAAACACGAGGAAAAATATTAACAATAATTTAATTATGAATAAAACAAGAGGTCCGTGTGCCATATCACTTACCTAAGCATTGGCTAGGAAAAAAACAAAATGCTTTCATCGACCATTGTCGCCCCACTCTACCCCCTAGGGTAATGATTTAAACAATCTTAAATACATATCACCTGAGGATGCATCGAAATATAAAAAAGACCAATCATAGCTTTGCTGTCCTTGAGAAAAACATTTTCCTATATATTCTTATGTAAATTTGTAATTTTCAGTCGACCATTGTGGCCCAGTCCTATCCTCGTTCCAAGAGTCATGATTTGATCAAACTTGAATCATCACCACCTGAAGATGCCTCCATATCAATATGCCCAATTATATCTATGCTTTTCTTGAGAAGCTAAAACTTGAATCCACACAACCTGAGGATGCTTTCACATAAATCTGACTAATTATGGCTTTGCTTCCTTGAGAAGAACACTTATTCTATATGTAATCCTAGGTAAAACTTTGATCAATCATTGTTGCCCCACCCTACCCCCTGCGTTAATGATTCGAACAAACTTGAATTTACACCAGCTGAGGATGCCTCCATATAATTATGACCAATCATGTCCTTGCTTTTCCTGAAAAGATTTTTAAAGATTTTCCCTATGCATAACTATGCAAAACTTTGACCGTCCATTGTGGCCCCACACTACCCCCAGGGTCATGACTTGAACAAACTTGAATATACACTATCATATGCTTCCACGAGTTTCATCTTTCCTGACCTTATGGTTCTTTGGAAGAAGATTTTAAAAAAAAAATACCCTGAATTTTTCAATACTTCATTATTATCACCCCTTATAGAATAGGGCGTTGCCCTTTATTTGAACAAACATGAATCCCCTTCACCCAATGATACTTTGTGGCAAAATAGCTCCTGAGAAGAAAAAGGAAAATGTGAAAAGTGTAGACAACGGACAAATTTTGATCAGAAAAGTTCAATTGAGCCTTCGGCTAAGGTGAGCAAAAAAGGCTTAAACAAATGTATATTCACAAGAAAAATAGAATAATGTTATTATCTTGACCTAAGTGGCCAGTATAAAAATTAAACTTGTTTGAATATTTATTCATTATAATGAAGGGATCAAAGAATGTAGCCTTACAATATGGCGGCCACGGGAAATAAATCTTGTATAAATCAATTTGATGGAAAACCGTCTGTAGAAAAATTTAAACGTTGATTGGTCATCATAACAAGATGATACACATGTACCTGCATTACCAGTACTATCTTAAGCATGTAATATTAAACGAAGATGTGAAGAAATCGACAGTAAACATTTAATATATCTTCATAATTTTCCATTTAACTACCGTAAAAACCATATCCATCTAAAGTCAGCATTGAGCAATGCAAATTATTCTCCGAAACATGACGCTACAAGAAGATATGTTACATGATTCCTGACCGATCCATGATTCTCAAACTAGCTAGGCTATTCAATATTAATAATTTGATAAAAAAAAGAAAGAAAGAAAATGCGAGAGCTATATCCAATATGCAGCCATTAAATTGCAAAGTTAAGGAGATTGTGTCTTTCTTTTTTAAATAACTGAACTCATAAATCTGAAAAAAAAATCATCTTGCTTACAAAGAAACCATAAACATTGTAAAAATGAATATAATTCTTAAGCATAAACCTAAACGAAAATAAGTCTTCTAATTACAATGTGTATTTTGATAAATTCGCTTTAAACCACCACAATAGAATCACTACAACAGAAACAAACATTTTCAGTTTAGATAAATAGAACCATAATACTATAAGTCAAAATTATCCTCCCACGTGTATATTTGATATCCTTGTTTGCAATTCACTTTCAACTTTAAAAGTACATGTATATGGCATTTTAATTGTTAAATTCAGCAGAAAACAATTAAGTTTTCATTACACATGCCTGAATAATAGGTATTATAAAATTGGTTTTAAAACGTGGAACTTTGTTGCCCTAATAAACCAGGTATATTGACATCATTTATTCTTTCCATTTAACTCTGTATAATTATATACAATGTTATACGAAGATTAAAAACTATAAATGATATTTTAAGTTTAAAACGATAAACAAACGAAAAGTACCGGTACCCCTGGAACGAAAAAAATGGAACAAATGAAACACAGTCATCTAGAAACGTAACATGTAGGGTCAGATTATTGAATTCTTTGTTGAATTCGTTTAATGGTTTTAAAGATTTTTAGCATATTTTCATACAACAATAATTCTAATTGTTGTTCAAGAGGAAAGTACATGTACATGTAAATGCTCCGTGAACTGAATATCGTACAAACCTCATTAGCATATCTCGGGTCTTATTACTGCAAATCTTATGTACATGACAATTAAACTTTGTTAAGAATTACCATATGGTTACAGTTAAAAAATGGTTTAAAGCCTACTATTAAATAAATGTGCATTGGTAGAGATATATAACATTTTCCTTTGTCCAAACCTGTCACTGCGTACATGAATGCGTTCATTTGTATATCCAGAGTTTATAAACCTTGCCTATAGAAGATAACATGTTGACAGTGCTGCTAGATGGACATGTCGGCGGTAACCACCAGTCTCAATTAATTTCTACAGAGCCTAGTTACAAAAATTTGAATAAGGTGAAAATTATGCTTTATAAGTTACAGGAAAAATGTTAAACCCAGAAATAACCACACGAAAAAGTACAAAAATGTAATTCCGGTACATACTTGACATGCTCCATAAAATAGATTTTGTTTTAATCGGTACAGTTTTTGTCTGTAGATAAGTCCGCTGTTTTGTTAAATACAGAGAGCGTATGGCAGTTGAAAGGGTGACATATAAAAATCTTTAAAAATGTTGACAAAAGTAGATCTACAATGATTATTCCACCTATCATTATCCATGGTTAGGAGGCCCGTGCTTTAGTCCTAGGAACGATTTCTCTTGTGAGATTTATCAGATTGTTTTATCAGCCTATCGTCAATGTTATGCTGTTGGCAAAGTTTTTGCTCTATGTTTTCCGAAGAGAAAAGTATCTCAAATATGATGAAATTCCACCAGAATTGAGAAAATTCTAAAAAAAAAATGTCCTTCTTCCTCACACTTTATTGCGGCTTCCATCAAGTTCCATGTAAGATTTGAATCTAAATAAGTGCCTCTGCTCTATGTTTTCCGAAGAGAAAAGTATCTCAAATATGATGAAATTCCACCAGAATTGAGACAATTCTAAAAAATGTCCTTCTTCCCCACCCTCTATATTGTTTAATGGACGTTGAGAATGAATACTGTTCGTTACTTCCATATCCTTCTCCTACAGTTTTGGTCTGATTTAAATATAATTTTGCAAACAATTAAACTACATTAGAATACATAAATTAATTCATCAGTTTTGGATTTTAATGAACGGTGTTGCTATGGTTACAAAAAAATGGAATTTCTGTGAAATTCCTTTAAAACGATACTCCTCTAACAGTTTTGGTTTGATTTCAATATAACTTGGCATAGAAGTAAACTATAACTAGATATATAATTAAGTGCATCAGTTTTTGATTTCTATAAACAGTGTTGCCATGGTTACTAAAAAATAGAAATTTCTATTTAATTCCTTTAAAACGCTACTCCTCCTACAGTTTGGTCTGATTTCAATATAACTTTGCACAGAAGTAGAATACAATAAGATACATAAATTAGTGCATCGGTTTTAGATTTTGATGAACGGTGTTGCCATGGTTACTAAAAACAGAAATTTCTGTGAATTTTCTTCAAAACGCTGTTCCTCCTACAGTTTTGGTTTGATTTCAGTATAACTTGGCCCACAAGTAGTCTTTATCAAGATCGATGTTGCCATGGCTACTAAAACTATTTTTTTGTAAAATTCCTTTAAAACGCTACACATGCAGTATGGTCCGATGTCAACTACACTACATTAAAATACAATTTTTTTTTATTGCTGCCAAAAAATCAAAACTAGCTATTGAAACAGGATTTACTATAACATCGTTTCTCGGCCTTTAATGACTCGGCGCAAAACTATACAGTAAGGAAAGTTGGTTTATTGAGTATTCTGAAGGAATTTAATTGAAGGCGAAAACTATACAGCAAGGAAAGTTGTTTTTCTGAATATTCTGAAGGAATTGAAGGAATCGCCAATCGAAGAAATTGATTTATTGTCAAAATGGCTGGGCCCCGAATCAAAAAGATACGTATTATCCATACGCTCAGCAAATACTTACCAACCTGAGAGGGGTTTATCCCTGATATGGGCACGATTAAAAGACCTATGGAAAACCAAAAATAGTGGAGGCAGGATCGAAGTCAAGGCTTACAGAGACAGATCCAAAGCGGTATTATGATCTACTTGACTTGCTGTATGAGATTGAGTCAAACAAGCAAGACCAGACTACTTGGATACTTCGACACTTCCTCAGGCATATGACCTATTGCTATTAAACTCACCAATTAAGTACAAGATAAATGGGCCACCCGTGCATCTCAGTATAAACGTTTGAATCATGGTGACTTTTCCATACTTATTATTAGACCATATTATACACATTGAATTGACGACGGATTTTCCCGTTATTTTCCGATCATGACAAGGAGCACACGGCAGGTAAGACCGATTGGCAGGGGTGCTCTTTCCTCCATGGCACCATATCCTACCTCTGAGTTTTTGGAGTTCCGTGTTTGCTCTGCTCATATTTTGTACTGTATAATGGACTTTTGAGCTTGAATACTATACAATTATTGACTCTTTGGGTGTTGAATATGGTTTGTTATTCACCAGAAAAATATCAATATTGACCGAGGCGAATCCTTATATAGCCCGGATTTGAAAAATATAAGACGTTGAAGACTGCACGATGACAAGAATTTCACTTAGGACCTTCCGTCGTTGAAAAGTTAAAAAAAAATGTTCAGATAACAATTTTCAACTTCCGTTTTTTTCCTTTTCGAGTTTTTCTATGTGTAAGACGTCCAAATTAATATTTAGAAATAATCCTGCAATAGGTTTGTCAAACATTTTTCCTGCTCAAACACATAGCTTGCCGCGACCGTAGCAACATTGTTTACAGGTTGTTTGAGATATTGTGATGTCACAATGCCGCTGCACCCGCACTGACCGATGAATACGGTATCAAGTCCGGTGAACGTGTGTTATAAATTGTTATACCCCGTGTGTTATATATTGTTATAATTGATTAAACAGTCCCTATATAACTTCTTACATTGAAAAGTCCAACAGTTCGACTGTTTTCCCTGACTGTCGGTCCAGAAACTGTTAAAATTGACTGTTAAAAAACACTGTTGCCCGCTGACGTCAAATGGCGCTAATGTGAGATATCTTTAATATTTGCTAAAGGAGTATAACAAAACAGTTATTGACAGGAGGCTCAGGGAAAAGTCGACCTGTTGGACAGGAGTTTATGGCCTTCGGCAATAGCGTGGTTTCCGGTCCAACAAATCGACTGTTTTCTTCTACCCCAGTCAACAACTGTATACTGTTTACGCTTGTATAGATTATTTAGGAACTATAAATACTAGTAGACTATATAATAGTAATTGTAATCTCCATATATTTCATTAATCATAAATTCGATTTTTCTTGTAAAAGATAGACTCTAAGCAATATCAAGTTATTAGATTGTTAAAACATACCTCTTATATTTATACAAATTTCTAGAGAAAATACAGAATCCAAATAATTTGACCAGAAGAATCAATTTGATAACTCATTATATTTTGTTTTTGTTTGTTTGGGGTGGGTTTTTTTTTTGGTTTGTTTGTTTTTTTTTTTTGCTTGTTTATGTGGTTTTTTGAGTTTATTTGATACGGGGTGTCAATGGCAGCAATAAAAATCATTTATTAAAATGAAGAGCAGGGCATTTATTTTTAAAATTTAGTTTTCACATTTTAGAGATAAGTTTTTAAGAAATCTTTATCAACGTTCTTTCAAATTTCACTGATGACTTTTAATCTCCGATCAATCTAAAGCTCGTACGCAAAAACTACTTTTAAAGTAATTTAATGAATTAACATCGTCAAACATATTCGATATATTTGTTTATTGATCTTTTTTATTTGATGGTTCATTGTATCCTTGATTTTCTTCTTCATGATAAGTACTAGTATTTTACATATATTTCATTTTTATTCCATTGAAATCCACCCAGGATAAATGAAATCATCAATGGAATTATTTCGGAACTCTTTGGCAAAACCAGATCCGGGTCTGAAGATGTTCTTATAAAATATACTGGTTCCTCGTGCCATCCATCCAATCCACCAGCCAAAAGTTCCTACCGACATGATTGTATGATTAGCCAGAGAAAGTAAAGCCATGTCTTCTGCTGGTGAATTCCCTGTGGAGTAGTACACATTTGTTTCGTTAGCTAGGGCCTTTTTCGACCACCCAATATCATTTGAACCAACAACAAACAATACCTTTTGGTATTTTGTTTTGAAATAGTTCATGGCATTTTGATAATAAGTTTCATTTGGTGTGAGTTTGCCGTATTTATAATGTCCTGCTGTTGCATAATCCCCTCTCCGGATATGTATACTGACAACGACATTATTTTTACTTGCACTAAACTTCATCTGACTTAGGATATCCCTCATCTGTGTGTAAGCTTTTTTCTGTATTGGTTCTTTGAAAGTTAGCAGATCCCGAATTTCCTCTTCATATTTTATCCAGTATTTCCATGACTGAAAGTATCCATCAAATCTCACTCCTTTGGAAGGAGGGACACTGAGCAACTTCTCGTCATATGACAGTCCCCATCTTTCCTTGTGTAGGGGTAGTTTTGAACATGCCTTGGGGTTTTTATTTATTGCCGAGAGTGTAGTATTTTGAATATTAAACACTTGAACCAGTTCTGAGTTTTCTGGAAGAATAGGGTATAGCATTTTTAACTTTGCTGTTATATACAGAAAAACGTATTCAACCATAAGATTTCCGAGTCGTCCTTTGAAATTCACGCATACAATATCCTCGATTTGGGTGTAGATAAATATATGTTTCCTCACAATTCGGATTCCTCGTGAAGTTTTTCTTGCTGCCATGTTAGGCCTCCATATTTGTGGTCCATATACATGGATAATTAAAAGTAATAAAGCTCCAAATGTCGCAATAAGGATGCATCCTGAGGGAAATAAATAGCATTTCAAACATAAATTTTATATCAAATGTTTGTGAATAACTTTTTTTAATTATTTTTTTTCCTTTATTAAGTTGCTATCAGTCTAAAGAAAAGTGCAAATTTATATGGATATAGAATTTACATAGATTATTCATTGGAATAGAAAAAAAAAATCGAATCCATACTTTTTATGTGAAATCTATACCTCCGCATACTGATATCGGCTTCAGACTTGCTCTGAAAAATAAGTACCATTGCCAATATTTTTCTAATAATAAGTTCTGTCAGAGATTAATAGATATACGAGGGTAATGTCACAACTTTGATAAAATTGCTATAAATCGACCTAAAGCAATAAAATTATACATGATAGAAGCTTTATCTATTTCAAACCAGACCTGAAAAATTCAAAGAAATATGATGTATACTTTCCAAAATATCGGATTTTAAACAATGTGCGTTTATGGTAGTCGTCGCACCTAAATATAACGCCATATGACGGATACGCACCGTCAAACTTTTAAGCGTTTCCCCTTTGTTTCATTAAAAAAATATTTGTGATTCCCAAACACTTTCACCAGTTCCACTTCTTAAAAGGATTCTTGGTACCATTATATACTCACTCGTTGCATAATTAAGCCCTCTGACAAATTTTTTTTTAACAGTTGCAAAGACAAACTTTGAAATTCACATATGCATGTCACTCTACGTCTGTCTTTTTTGACGTCAGACACAATTGAACGTTTCCGTCCGATCTCCTTTCTTTCGTTCTTTTTGTCCTCTGCTGATCATTCAGTAACCAATCGCCCTCCCAAATTGCTGAAACCATCTATTAAGATGTCTCTTATTTAGATTCTTTATTTTGTAAGTCTGATTAATTAACGTTACTGTCGCTTGTGATGATTCCCATATTTTGAAGCAACAATTGCATTACAACTCGTCGAGCCGTTTTTCCAATTATGACAATCCCTTTGTTCAATTCAACAGAGTAAAACAGCAATGTTTATGATCACAAATACCAATGCCGTCATTTAATTTTCAATTAAAGACTAGAGAATGACGAGAATTGTGTCTTTTAAAAAATTTGGAGATTAAGTGCTTTTATAGAATCTTTTTAATGTGTCTTTTTCATTCTAAAAAAAATATACTTTAAAACGTGACGTTCCGTTGTGACGCGGCGGCACCCCCTATGCTCTATGTTTTAAACATCTATAAATTAAATTCAAATAAACATATTGAATTCAAATTTCAATGTTAATTAGATTTATATCTGTGCATCTTTTGGTATATTGTTTTTGTTAATATGACGCTAAATATAAAAGATATGGACACTGAGACATTACTTTTGGATCAACCCTTGTACTTTACAAATTCATGACATAATAAAATGAATTTTGATTTAACGATGATTTAAAATTTACTAGTAAATAAGAGCGTTAATAAGTGTTCGACTACTTTATCGTCGCTTGGCATTACCATCCATGACTTACATGTAATACATGTATCTCATACTCGGTCCTTAAATCACTTATTTTAAAAAGGGTCCTTTTTGAGACACCTCGATCCTTTAACTGGCGGCGAAATTTCGTAATCGCCACGCGGTGAAAAAGATGTTCGTGCCATTTTGCCAGAATGGATTGAAAGTACAAGGTTGAAGTTAAGTCCAATGTTCAACAGGTCGACACCACTAGATATTCTGACGTCAGCATGAATTTGCATGTAAATTAGCTATGTTTACTTTACCTAGCGCACTGCTGAATGAGCTGCAATGCATTGTGGGCTACTACAAGTACCCAGCTGTGTTGAAAATAAAGGGCAACTTGAATTGTCCCTTGGAAACCTATTTTCAATTCTTTTTTGAGATTTGTGAAAGAAATATTTAAAATAATGTATAATCTTTCATTTCTATGCTCACATTTCCAAAATTTGCTTTATGAAAACCTTATATCAACTTCTAATACATCGGCCTAAACCATCGTTCAAAGAGGCGTTTTAGATAGCAGGAGAAGATGTGCAATTCTTATTTAACTCCTCAATATTATCAGAATTTTTTTAAATTTTTTATGTACATGCAAACGTCAAAGTGTTTGTAAGGTATTCGAAGCAACTATTAATCATCTAAAACAACTGTAATATTAAATGCGAGCATGGAGCAATGTCTTTGGAATATAATCTTTCTAATTCGGATTATAAAGTGATAAAGAAGCTCTACGGTTTTTCCGGTGACGAGTTAAATATTGTGCAGTAAACTGACGAAAATTACGTGTCGCCATTGAATCGTAAAGACGTAGTAGACTGTCATGCTTTGGGGCTCATTCACTTTTGATTGGAGAATAGGTGTGAAGGAGACATCGTCACGTGTTGAAAATTGCCCCACATATAAGATAGTGGTCTCGACTTGTTCAAGGGCAATATGAAAACCATCTACCCTTCTGTCTTTAGTATTTATATGCTAGACGTAATGATAAAAGAATCAGATATATAACATGATCAATACATGTATATTCTGGATCGTGGTGGCAAGTAGGTTCATGTAAGACCTTTGTAGGACTCGAGCTCAATATTACAATTATAAATTGCCTCTTAGAGGGACTTGGAACTAATTCCTCTAGCTAGGGCTAATTTTAAAGAATATCATAGTTCCTTAAATTTCTTTAAATCCAGAAGTCAGTTTTTGATACTTTTGTTTTTTAAAAAAACTTATCAAATTTGAATTTCCACAATTCAACGGATTCTAAAAGTTAATAGAAATCCTTGCAATAATACATAACGGGTTCCAATAAATGAACTACTAGACCTCTTCTTTGCTCCTTATGAAAATATTAACATCTGTGAATGAAACAACTCAGGTGTAAATATTTGAGATGTGCTCTCAAGGCTAGTTAAATATATATCATACAGCAAGAATAAAACAAGGAACTGAATACTAAACACTTGTCGTTATGATTATTTTTTATTTTTGTTTTTTATTTTTGAGTTTAACGTTCAGTGCTAAGTCGGTCAAATACTTTTTTTTTCAGATTTTATATAAAGCAGAATTTCTTTAGAATCTTTAGAACGACGTTTTTTTTTTTCAATTAACAATTGTTTTTTCCATTCATATGTAAACACGATGTGTCCCGGTGAGTTTGAAATAAAAGACATTACGTAGTTTGATATACATGTACATGTATTGCATGCATATTGATTGACATTTTGCTTTGTAAAATAAGACGATCAAAATACATGGGACCACTCTAATAGAACATTGAATCGATGACGAGAATTCCCTTTCGATATTCTTATAAATGTATTTCCGCACATTCCTTAAGGTCATCTATGCATAGAATTATTAAGTATAAAAATACATTCAATGTTCAAATGTTTAAATCCAATCGAGGTCATCTTCTTCATATTATTCAGAGATGAAACTACCTCTAAATTCAAACTATTAAAGAATACACAAGAACGATAACTCATTTTGTCTGCAGCTAGAGAGTTTGGATTTACTTGATTAAAAAAACTGTAGTATTGAAGATATAATACTGAATAAAAGTACTTAAAACTTTTTTTTTGAAAAGGGCAGAATGAAAATCTAAACATGTACCTTCTTTTTAAAAAGTCATCATAAATCCATTCTTGCAAAGTACATAAATCTTGCCTAAAAACACAATTTACTTCCTTTAAAAGCTTTAAAAAATTAGTGCATCGCTGAAAAGATTACAGGAAGTTGAATTTACTTCCCCGTTCTGAATTAGACGACCAAAGATTAGTCTTAAATATAAATTTGTTATTTTCATTTTTTTTTTTTTTTTTGTAGAAAAAGTACTCATCTATGCAATTAACAAATCAAGGACCAAGATACAAGGAATGAAAATTCATTATTCGTTAATTTTATATAAAAAAATACTAACTGAAAACAAGTAAGCGACTATACAAACTAGATATTTATAATAATCATCAAAATTTGAAAATCAAAGGCCCTTTGAATGTGCCTTGAGAACTTCAGTATTGAATGGGGAAACTGCTAATTATCTCATTACCTGAACATGAATATGATAACAGTATAGCCAATAAGATTATTTCATTTGAATTAAATATAAAAGTCAAATTTAATAACTATGAAGTTTAGAATATCACATAGAAAATTGAATTTCAAAAAATCTTAAGAACAGTTCATTCATAGTTAGTTTGCAAGCAAATCCATGAAGGGATGAATTTAGTTTCTATAAAAGTATATGGTCTCTAAAATTATATTGCTTGATTGGTATTGTTGGAATGAACAAAGCCTGACACATACGTTTCGTAGTTGGATATTATGCTTGAAAAAGACATTAATCATTTAATGGTAATCTAACAACTTAGCTCTTTGATAAACGTGATGACTTTAACTTTTCCATCGTCAACTTCCGTTGCTCATGCAGCAATATACTTTCATCACCTGCATACGGTGTTATGTATCTCAGTTGATTCGATACGCCAGACCATGCGCTACGTATGAAAAATTTCTAAAACGAGGTAAACTATTGACCAACTAGTTGATGAAACAAGATTTTTCAGCAGTCTCGTTTAGAGTCATCATTTCATAAGTTCTATGGTCGATACAATGACCTTGTCAGCAAATACAATTTATCTTTGAGTTAAATGCTGAATGACATTTTTCATCCAAATTGTTGTTCCATTATTTATACATGTATACTGAATTGACGATGAATTTTTTCCGTTATTTCCCTATCATGACAAAGAGCACAGGGCGGTTGTGACCGGTCAGCAGGAGATGCTCACTCATCCATAGCATCTGATCCCACCTCCAATGTTCTGGAGGTCCGTGTTTGCTCTGCTCCTATTTTTTTTTATTGTTTTAAGGACTCTTGATTCTGAATACTGCTCGTTATCTCCATCTGTTTCTTTATCTCCATATATTTGAGTTTGCTCAATTTATAAAGTATACATGATATTTCAAATACCTGTTCAAACGTGCAGTTTAGCCATAAGTAAATAAATTTCTCAATTTCACAATATATAGTTTTCAGCTTTTAAGACAACCTTTATTATTATGTAATTTTTATCAGACATTTGACTTAACTATGCAATACATATCATAGATAGTTCAAAAACTGATCACATAGTTGAAAAAAGGAGTATTTCTTGTGGCGGGATAATATTTTGAAGAAAATTCATCAAATCTACATATTTATCTAATTTTAAAGATAGAACTTAAGTTCTATACATTTTCATTAAAATTATTTGAAAGGACACAAAATTCCACCGATCAGCATGTCGATAAAAAAATTAAAACAGATAAAGAAAATATATATGTTTAGATTGTTAAATATCAAAATAAGATCTCCCTACGTTCGGAGAGTTCAAACAATAATTTACGCATACATGTGTATTAATTTGCTGGATTAGATTTAAAATTATAAAAATAATCAATTTTTATTCATAAAAAGATTATATTTGCTGCTATGAATACTCGATAGTTTTCAGTAAACGAAAATTAACAAGAGTTATTTACCGTTGGTCGCCAGATTGAAGGTCGGCATGCTCCTATTACTTCATTATTCAACCAACTTTAACTTTTTATACTGACAATATTGTGGGATATGAAGCATTGATTTTTTTATGAAAAATATACATTATTTTGTTAGATCCTCCTTTTTTCATCATTTTTATTTCAATTTTCCCCCAAATATTCCTGATACATCCTCGTAAATTTAGTAAGACAAAAAGGAAAAAATTACTTGGTTGACCACCAAGATGGCGGCCAAGGAAAATAATTCGGAGAAGAAATATGTCAAATGAAAATAACATGTATCTATACATTATTGCAAGTACAATAAAAGTTAAAGTGATCAATGAAACTGACAGTTACTACTCAAGTACAAAAAAGGTTAAAATATTCACACCCTTGCTCTGTTAGGTGTAATCTGGCCCTTCTTTGCTATTGAGTAATACATGTATTATATGAGAAAATTGTAGTTACGGGTGAAACACAATATAGGGAACAGTAAGGTTGCACTTGGGGGTAAAAAATTAATGTCTTTATTTTGCCCCCAAAATATTTTCTCTAAAAAGTAGAGTATCTAAAGGATCTGAAACATAAACGGTTTTGTGAAATTCACATTAGAACTTTTTTTACAAGCTGATAATAACCTCATTTTCATAGGTTACGGACACTACAAGTGTTGTTTTCTTTAAAAATAAATATTGAAAACTGTTTATATGCTCTAATTTTTTCAACTGCTCACAAACAAACAACATATAAAAATACAAAATATGGACAAAAGTTTGACTAAAAAATGTGGCATTATACTTTAAAATGAAAACAGTTCTTACTTCGTGCATTTTTGTTTAAAATGCTAGTATTTCATTTCATGTGAACTCTTTAAAACCAATATAAATAAAGAAAAAACTATTTGTAAATAACACTTTTTATGCGTTTGTTCAAATATATACTAGTATTTCCATTAGAATTGGAAATTTCATTTTTATAAATTTTCTAAAATAATTTGATAGCTTCATTAAGTTACGGACACTACAAAACCCAAATATTTATGATTGGCTTTGGTTTGTGGTCTAAAAAAACATTTTATATAAAGAACTACGAACTCTAACTCTTGATTCCCGCCTACATTTTGCACTCATTAAATTCAATAATAATGACAATTTGGCCATTAAGTCTTTGTTTTATACAAAGAACAGTTCTATGGTAGTTGATTAATCATTTTAATTCCAGCGCTAGATAGTAAATTATCATTAATTCCAGCTCTTCAAAAAAGGGGGGTAGACGATATTTTCCAGTGGAAATCGAACTTTCAAGGTTCACCATATTTGGAAATAGTTTTAAATATGATAAAATGTATCTCATATCTTTTCTTATGTTTTACGCAAATAAGTAAAACATATATTAATTAATAAAATACAATTATTTAGTTGTAAATAGCTTTAAAATTGGTGAAAAATCAGCATTTTTTTCGTTGTTTGTCTATAAACAAATGTC
>PRKT01000064.1:1248006-1275385 GCA_003671525.1 Saccostrea glomerata | reverse complement strand
GAGGATGTTTTAAAAATATTTTCCGTTGATTTTTATAGTGAAAAACACAAGTTTTACCAAAATTATAGAGTTATCTCTCTTTGATATCGCAAGTAAATAACGTTTTATGAAAATTCATATAATTATCTATAAAAATTTTGAAAATCATTCTAATATGTTAACTTTTGAGAATTGCCTTAGAGTTAGGCGGGAGAACAATACTATCGTTCGTAGTTCTTTCTGAACTATTATAAATCAGATTTAAATGATTATTAAATACACAGTACACACAAATTAGATATTGTTTCAAGTAAAAACAATTTACTTGCAGAACTAATACCCAACTGTTCACCAATGCTTCTGTATCGCACTTCTATTTTTCAAATAAAAAATCGATCGCAAACAAGAGTTTCAGTTTGTAAAACTCCAACACTTGGAAAACCCTTCTTACTGCGATTGAATCAAAACAAGAAGTGACGTAGAATCTACATTTAGTGTCTCCTCTGATTGGTCCGTAAAATTACTCACTATCGATCGCTCTAATATTGACACAAAATTAAAACACGGATAAAAACGGATTGATTAACCAGTTAAAAGTACAAATTCAAAAATTCATTATATGAGTACATAAAATCATCACATGAGTACATAAATGCTATTATTTACAATAATGCAGTTTTACGACACTGAAGTCAATAGAACGTTTTCCTATGACTTCTTTTGCCTTGCGGTTCTTCTCCTTGGCCGCCATCTTGTTGATCAAAGTAGTGAAAATCCTCTTTGAGCAACCAACTTTAAACATGCATGCAAGAAATACACGAGGAAAAATATTAACAATAATGAAATTATGAATAAAACAAAAGGTCCGTGTGCCATATCGCTCACCTAAGCATTGGCTAGGAAAAAAACAAAATGCTTTCATCGACCATTGTCGCCCAACCCCACGACCCCTAAGGGTCATGATTTGAACAATCTTGAATACATATCACCTGGGGATGCTTCGAATTATAAAAAAAGACCAATAGCTTTGCTGTCCTTCAGAAAAAAAAATTTCCTATATATTCTTATGTACGTTTTCAATCGACCATTGTGGCTCAATCCTATCCTCGTTCCAGGAGTCATGATTTGAACAAACTTGAATCAAGACCACATGAAGATGTCTCCATATCAATATGCCCAATTATATCTACTCTGTTCTTGAGAAGCTTGAACTTGAATCCACGCAACCTGAGGATGCTTTCACATGAATACATGTATGACCAATTATGGCTTTGCTTCCCTTGAGAAGAACATTTATCCTATATATTCCTAGGTAAAACTTTGATCAATCATTGTAATTGTTGTCCCACCCTACCCCCTGGGTTAATGATTCGAACAAACTTGAATCTACACCAGCTGAGGATTCCACCATATAATTATGACCAATCATGTTCTTGCTTTTCTTGAAAAGAGGATTTTCAAAGATTTTCCGTATGCATAACTATGTAAAACTTTGACCGTCCATTGTGGCCCCACCCTACCCCTAGGGTCATGACTTGAACAAACTTGAATATACACTACCATATGCTTCCATGAGTTTCATCTTTCCTGACCTTATGGTTCTTGGGAAGAAGATTAAAAAAATACCCTTAATTTTTCAATAATTCATAATTATCACCCCTTATAGAATAGGGCATTGCCCTTTATTTGAACAAACATGAATCCCCTTCACCCAGTGATACTTTGTGGCAAAATCTAAAATTGGTTCAAAAGCTCTTGAGAAGAAAATAAAAATGTGAAAAGTGTACTGCAGTGTACGATGTCAACGACAGACAACGGACAAATTTTGATCAGAAAAGTTCACTTAAGCCTTCGGCTAAGGTGAGCTAAAAGGCTTTAACAATGTATATTCACAAGAAAAACTTATTATTTTGACCTAAGTGGCAAGTATAAAAATTGAACTTGTTTGAATAATAATTCATTTTAATGAAGGGATCTAAGAATGTAGCCTTACAATATGGCGGCCACGGGAAATAAATCTTGTATAAATTAATTTGATGGAAAACCATCTGTAGGAAAATTTAAACGTTGATTGGTCATCATGACAATATGATACACATGTACCTGCATTACCAGTATTATCTTAAGCATGTAATATTAAACAAAGAAGAAATCGACAGTAAACATTTAATATATCTTCATAATTTTCCATTTAACTACAGTTAAAACCATATCCATCTAAAATCAGCATTGAGCAATGCAAATCATTCTCCGAAACATGACGCTACAAGAAGATATGTTACTTGATGCCTGACCGATCCATGATTCTTAAAGTAGGCTATTCGATATTAATAATTTGATAAAAAAAAAAAAGAAAAAAGAAAAAAAAAACGCGAGAGCTATATCTAATATACAGCCATTAAACTGCAAAGTTAAGGAGATTGTGTCTTTTTTTTTTTTAAATAACTGAACTCATAAATCTGAAAAAAAATCGTCTTGCTTACAAAGAAACCATCAACATTGTAAAAATGAATATAATTCTTAAGCATAAACCTAAATGAAAATAAGTCTTCTAATTACATTGTGTATTTAAATAAATTCGCTTTAAACCACTACAATAGAAACAAACATTTTCAGTTTAGATAAATAGAACCATTATACATGTACTATAAGTCAAAATTATCCTCCCATGTGTATATTTGATATCCTTGTTTGCAATTCATTTTCAACTCTATAAGTACATGTTTATGGCATTTTATTTGTTAAATTCAACAAAACAATTAAGTTTTCATTATACTTGCCTGAATAATAGGTATTTTAAAATTGGTTTTAAAACGTGGAACTTTGTTGCCCTAATAAACCAGGTATATTGATATTATTCATTCTTTCCATTTATATCTGTGTAATTATATGCAATGTTATACGAAAGTTAAAAACTATAAATGATATTCGAAGTTTAAAACGATAAACACACAAAAAGTACCCCTGGAACAAAAAAAATGGAACAAATGAAACACAGACATCTAGAAACATCAGATGTGGGGTCAGATTATTGAATTCTTTGTTGAATTCGTTTAATGGTTTTAAAGATTTTAAGCATATTTTCATACAACAATAAGGATAATTTTTGTTCAAGAGGAAAGTACACGTAAATGTTCCGTGAACAGAATATTGTACAAACCTCATTAGCATGTCTCGGGTCTGATTACTGCAAATCTTATGTACATGACATTTAGACTTTGTTAAAAATTACCATATGGTTACAGTGAATAAAATGGTTTAAAGCCTACTATTAAATAAATGTGCATTGGTAGAGATACTCTGAGATGCTTTTATAAAATTTTCCTTTGTCCAAACCTGTCACTGCATACATGAATGCGTTCATTTGTATATCCAGAGTTCATAAACCTTGCCTATAGATGATTATGTGTTGACAATGCTGCTAGATGGACATGTCGGCGGTAACCACCAGTCTCAATGCTAAGAGATGTATAACCTATTGTGTCATGGTGCGGTACTTTTTCTTTTGATGTTGGCCATACTTTAAATCAGATAGAAAACCTTTGGCTGAATTCTACCGTACTATAACTTCTAGGGGCGGAGCTTAGCCGTACAATAACTTCCAATTTACCGTACAATAACTTCCGACAGAATTCGATGGTTTTTAAATATCTTTTTTGCAATTTCTGTAAGATTATACACAATATCTAGAGGAAACATGAGAAATCTCACAGAATCTAACCCCCCCCCCCATCTCACTCTATAAATGCATACGTGACAGGGATGGGGTAATTGAACAAAAAAGTAATTGTACTTGACTCTAATTAATTAATTACAGTTTTGTAAAGTAATTATAAAGCAATTAATTACATGATTTATAAGGCCTAGCTGTAATTTAATTGTAGAGAAAGTCAAAGTAATTGTAATTTGATTAAGTACTTTTTAATTTAATCGACTCCATCCCTGAATTACGTGAAAACCATTTTCAAGAGAAATACATGCAAACTCATAAGTTAACTGCTTTAAACAAAAAATAAAAACAATACACAGAATTTCACTAAAAACACGTATATTCAAATGAAAATAAGATAATTTAAATCTGACAATATTGAAAACACGCGCAGTTCGATGATTTTCTTAAAAGTACCTGTTTCCTGGGTTCCTTGAGTTACATGCACACTGACACATGTTCGTATAATATATACAAGTATGCATTCGGACTTTTTCACAATGCATTCCATAATTTTGACACCAGTGGCTACCGTACTCCATTCGGATTTCCTCCGGACATGCAACCATATCCGTAGTAACAGTAATGAAGCGGATCATTTTGCGGACGGATCCAGGTTTCCAGTACCTTATGGTTTTTTGAAATATTCAAACTGCTTAAATTAATCCATCAAATACAATTGCACACTCTTTTAACATCGCTTGACTTTCCAATGCAACCATCTCCTTCGTACTTTCTGATTTGTTTGAACCGTCTAAGATGGACCTAGGCCCATGACGTAATTTCGCGTGCAGTTTGATGTCGAGGGAGTGGCTATGCAAATGAACATGACACAAGACATTTACAGACACTTTCTTTCGTTTGTAAGGAATTTATTGTACAGAGAGGCGTGGCAGTCGAGTCGCTGCGCGACTCGACTGCCACGCCTCTCTGTACAATAAATTCCTTACAAACGAAAGAAAGTACTGTAAATATAACTTATAATGGGGTACCATCTTTAATTTCTACAGAGCCTAGTTACAGAAATTTGAATAAGGTGAAAATTATGCTATATAAATTACAGGAAAAATGTTAAACCCAGAAATAACCACAAGAAAAAGTACAAAAATGTAATTCCGGTACATACTTGACATGCTCCATAAAATAGATTTTGTTTTAATCGGTACAGTTTTTGTCTGTAGATTAGTCCGCTGTTTTGTTAAATACAGAGAGCGTATGGCAGTTGAAAGGGTGACATATAAAAATCTTTAAAAATGTTGACAAAAGTAGATCTACAATGATTATTCCACCTATCATTATCCATGGTTAGGAGGTCCGTGCTTTAGTCCTAGGAACGATTTCTTTTGTGAGATTTATCAGATTGTTTTATCAGCTTATCGTCAATGTTATGCTTCACTAGTTGTTTTTCTTTTCATTACATTCTCTTTTTTGGGGGTATGGGGTCTCTCTCTGAATTGCTGATGCCATTCAAAAAGGTTTAAAGTTGAAGTTAATCAGAGTGAATCGAAGTTTGACTTTGAGCAACCCGGCCTTCGCGTCACAAATTTTAGAAAATTATATATCAATTATGGTATTTTGAAAACATTTTTAAAGTTAACGATTTTATTTTTAATTTATTTCCTGGGTACAGAATAAATTATGTCCAAACTTATCAATTAATTTTTTCCCCTTTTGGATAGCACAAAGTAAACTAGAAAAAAATCAAAATCTTAGAATGATATGATTTACTCCATGCTTATCCATTCTTTTATGAATTCAATCATTAACATAGATTGCACCCCGTCTTTATCACAAAAAGAAAAATGATATAATTCATTGTCTTGAAAAATACACGGATTTATTTCAGCTAAATCTCATAAAAGAAAATCTCATTTAATACCATACATTTAAATCCCATTAAATAAGAATTATATAACTAAAACTGATAAAAAATATAATTGAGAAAATTATATACATGTATTTAAAGTACTAATAATGAATTGATCCTTTATTATCTTCTTCTGTTCCTCAAGATTTCAAATACATTTTACTTTTATTCCATTGGAATCCACCCAGGATAAATGAAATCATCAATGGAATTATTTCGGAACTCTTTGGCAAAACCAGTTCCAGGTCTGAAGATGTTCTTATAAAATATACTGGTTCCTCGCGCCATCCATCCAATCCACCAGCCAAAAGTTCCAACCGACATGATGGTATGATTAGCCAGAGAAAGCAAAGCCATATCTTCTGCAGGTGAATTCCCTGTGGAGTAGTACACATGTGTTTCATTTGCTAGGGCCTTTTTCGACCACTCAATATCATTTGAACCGACAATAAACAATACCTTTTGGTATTTTGTTTTGAAATAGTTCATGGCATTCAAATAATATGTTTCATTAGGTGTAAGTTTGCCGTACTTATAATGCCCCGCTGTTGCATAATCCCCTCTCCGGATATGTATACTTACAACAACATTATTTTTACTTGCATTAAACTTCATCTGGTTCAGGATTTCTCTCATCTGTGTGTAAGCTTTTTTCCGTATTGATTCTTTGAAAGTTAGAATATCCTGAATTTCCTCTTCATATTTTATCCAGTATTTCCATGACTGATAGAAGCCATCAAATCTCACTCCTTTTGAAGGAGGGACACTGAGCAGCTTCTCGTCATATGACAGCCCCCATCTTTCTTTGTGTAGGGGTAGTTTCGAACACGCATTTTTCGGCTTTTTTATTGCCGAAAGTGTGGTCTTTTGAATATCAAAAATTTGAAACAATTCTGAGTTTTCAGGCACGATAGGGTATAGTTTCTTAATCTTTGCTAATACGTACAAAAACACGTATTCAATCATAAGATTTCCGAGTCGCCCTTGAAAATTTACACATACAATTTCCCTAGAGTTTTTGTTGTCAAATATTTGTCTCTTCACAATGTGAATTTCCTTAGATCTTTGTTCAGATATCCCAAGCGGTTGCCAAGTTTGTGGTTTATACACGTGAGAAATGAAGAAAAGACCCACAATCCCAAATGTTACCAAAGGAAAACATTCTGAAAAAAGTTATAGTATTAATATTTTTCATTTATACAAAACGAGATTGCCACTTTTCCTAAGGATTAAGAATACAATTAAAATTTGTGAGAGTGCAATGATATGTCAATCAAACCCGCCGAAAAATTTGAAATTTCAATATCTTTTAAACAAAATAAGATTTTTAATTAATTTTTGTGTGAAATGCTATTTAAATATATAAGTCGTAATATTATAGAGAAAATAATAACTTCAAATCTGTGTCCAAGTACCTTTAATAAATATTTATAATAACTGTACATGGATATAGTTTAAACTGTCTTGAATTCTTACTTCTTATATAAAGTATCCGCATACCGGCGTCAGCTTCTGAACATTATCTGCAAAATAGGCATCAGTTAATTACATTGTATGTTAGAAAAATGTTCGTAATAAATTGTGAAAAAGGTTCTAAAAGTATTAGTTTATACAAGATTCATTCAAATCAAAGAGCAACATTTGGGGTGGAATGAACTACTTGGTAACCAAAACAACATCTACAGTGTATTTTCATATTATACCACATTGTTTACAGATATTTTACTCGAGGTAACCATGGAATTTTTTATAGTGTACCATCACGGAAGCTCGGTAAGTAGAGCGATCGAGCTGCAATCTGAGGATCGTGATCTTTGGTCTTAATTGCTGAAAAGGGTCCTTATTTGAAGCCGTTCATGTGTATATGATGACCTTTCTATATGAATTACAATATCTCGAATCGGGGTAAAAAAAACCACACATGCAAGCAATAGACTTGTACTGCAAATGTATGTTTTAACACATACATAAACTCGGTATCGATTGTACATTTCCGTTTTCATTATTATAAAGGTTTGGTTTATAAAAACTAACAATACATGTTTTTACATGCTAAACAAATCAAATTAAGACTTGTTTATAAGAATTGTAAATCATACTTGACGAGCTTAAGTGTCTCTTACATCAGTACATGTATTTTAACGTTACCCTAACAAAAAATACTTTAGTTAACTTTAGTTAAATACAGTTAACTATAATGAACACTTTGACACTATGAAAACTTTGACTTACTTTGGTGAACACTTTGATTCACTACAGTGAACACTTTGTTTTACTATAGTGAATACCTTGACACTTTAATTTACTTAAGTTATAACTATAAAATCTTTGATTTACCATGGTGATTACTATGGAAACTTTGATTTACTATTCGAAAAACTCTTTAAAAAATTAACAATAGTGATAACTATTACTTTATAGTGATCACTTTGACACTTTGATTTACTATACATGTAGTTTACTATAGTAACCTCTAGTTAACTAAAGTATTTTTGTTAGGACAATCGTGATGTATAACGTTCCTACCATTCCAAACTTTCAATACTCTACCTTTAACATTCCTACCAGTCCAAACTTTCATCACTCTACCTTTAATTTTAGGCCTTCCTTTTTTTTAATCATTAAACACATGTACTTAATGATTAAAAAAAAGGAAGGCCTAAAATTAAAGGTAGAGTGATGAAAGTTTGGACTGGTAGGAATGTTAAAGGTAGAGTATTGAAAACACATGTACTTTACATTATTTATAAATAACTTCTCTGCCAATCCTCTACACTAGTACGCAATATTTCTTATATACGTTATATTTGCTTCTGAGGAATTCATGTTATATTCAAATAATACTTAACTAAGATGTCTGTGCTTAAGGAAGGCGTTTGACGATGTCATTTAAAGTAAACTCATTTAGAGTGCGCTCTAGAATTACTTCATATCCGGCTCTGATGCCATTTATTTGAGAAAAAAAAATTGACGTGTAAAAATCCCGATGAACACTTAATGAGCTCCCTTACTAAATGGTCTACCAGTTTTTATATTCCAATGAATTAGATTTATTATACATAGGAATAAAACATTGCCTTAGCCTTCAACTCGACATTCAGATATATCGAAGACATTTTATCAGTTAACAATATATAGTTATTTCCATTCATATATCGACGCAATACTAGTATACCCCAGTGACCTTGAAATAAAGGACACCATAGAGTCTGTCACATCTGTTTCATCTTAAGATACTTTACTAACTACAAAGACAAAGACAGACTAATAACTAAATTGTTTTCAGGGTTCCCATCGTTAACTTAACTTACTTATGTACAGTCATGTAGTTACTGTAATATTATCACCTACACCTACATATGGTGTTTATATTATATCGATACTCAAGAGCATGCTCTGAGTACGATTAATTTCTTCACAAAATCATGCTATTCACACATAAGTCGACGTTACAAAGACTTCAACAACTCTCTTTTGGAATCTACATTTCCCTTATCCATGGTTGTTATAATGACCAAAATAGCAAATATAACCTATCAGTGTATGTTATTTTGGTTGACTTGTTTCATTGCATTTGTTAAGCTGTTTTGTACTACATACTAGAGTAATGTATATTTGACAATGGAATGTTCCGTCGGCTTGTTCGATACATAAGAAGGATCTCAATCGACGGGTGTGAGGTCCAGTCAACGGGGGATGCTTACTCCTCCTGGGATCATGGTCCCACTTTTGGAATTTTCGTGGGTCCGTGTTGATGCACTGTTCACAGCATTGTTCTGTCTGTACCTAGTGTTATAAGATCACTAGTTGTTAACATCACTCATTTTCATTAGACAGATTTCTTTTCTGATTTAACTTATATGAATTTGTAATTTTTTGCAGATAGTTAGTTTAGAGAAAGAATTTTAATTTTAAATTTTGAAAATAAAAAAAATCATATAAAGTATCCTAGAAATTATTTGCTTGTGCACACAAAATATATATCGAACTTCGTTGTAAATCGTTATGAATTTATTATTATGAAAGATATTTATTAAAGAATGTGTTTAAAAAGTTGATCACATTGTCTAGGAATCCTTGGGACCATCTTCGTAAATTTTTTGTACAACTCTAATCCTAATCTATCCACACAGAACAAAAAGGAGATGGGTGAACATGAAGAAAGATAAGCCCATAGCGCAACAAACATGAAAGTGAAAAATTAAATCTCAATTAGGGTGAGTTCACTATGCATCGGACACATACCTTGCTTCGGACAACTTTAGGCAATAAACTCTCTTTCAACTTATGAGTTCTGTGTATTTATTTGTTTCTGTCATAAAGACCAAGATTTAAATTTTCTAATGATACCGATTGTGTTTATCATATTGTGATAAAAATACCCCGCAAATGGCCTTGAAGTTACGTCATATTTTACATCATCAAAGGGGAATAACCCGAAATTTATGATTTTGCAATTTTTAGAGTTATCGTTCTTTTAAATTCGACTTCCACGGAACGAGTCGGACTTTGGTGAATTTTGTCAGGGATTGGTAATTTTACATAAATTATAATTAAATTTCACTTCAATGTTTGTTTAATTCTTATTAGAGCTGGTTTTTACTAGTATGCTATTTTCACCGTACATCGGACACAAATTAACCATGCATCGGACACTTTTCGATGCAAAGGTAAGTGCTACCATTTTCATACAGAACCCAGCTGACAGCTGTTTTTTGCGGAAAAAAGAAAATAAAAACTCTATTTTTTCAGTCAAAATACAAGTTATCGATATATGACGTCTAGAATTTTACTCTATTTATTTCTACAAACCAGAGTATGATAAACCATGAGAAAAAGGCGCGAATTACGACATTATAAGCATTTTAAAGCATTTCTAAGGCATAGTGAGGTCTCTAGAATTGTTCTACATTTGTGCAATAATATCGTCGATTAAATTACAGTTGAGGGTTATTTCTTAGATAAAAGATGAAAATATATCCATATTAAGGATTTAAAGCATTGTGATAAAGGTATGATATTTTTCCGGTCTCCATACCGTCTGTCCGATGCATGGTGAACAATGTCCGATCCATGGTGAATTTTCTGTTTTTTCTAAAAACTCGATTTTTGGAGATATTTTCTCAATAAACGGCATATAATTGTGTCCTAAATTGTTATTTTAATCACAAACTAAATGTTAAACTCCATTTTGATAGTTTTCCGTCGGTAGCGATATCGCTAGAACTTGTTGAAGTACAAGGGTATCCGATGCATGGTGAATTCACCCTATATCAAAGTTTTCCTTAATATTTCATATAACATTAAAGTATACTTTATGTAAAATCTCGACAACTTGCACAAATCTCTTGAAGATTGAAGTTATTTGCCTATGAAATATCATATACACACGACAGAGGACAAAAGGATTCATTTTTTCATACTATAACACTATTTTTCGATATGAGTGGGTCTTCGCTCCATTTTTTTTTTTTAAGTTAATCCTCAAAGTTTGCTTACAAACATACATATTTTGGTTTCCACAATTATGGAGCAAAGACCCACTATACCTTGAAAATATAATTTTATGACATAATTTTCGTATCTTTTCAAGAAATACTTGAAGTCCCTGAATTCAATGGTCGTTTCACAAACATGATTTAAATGCCACACTTAGGCAGGACTAGTGTAGCGTAGTGGTTAGCTTGCTAGTCTCATACCAGGGATGGGGTCAATTACATAGGAAAGTAATTAATTAAATTACAATTACTTTCCCAAAACCTTCAATTAAATTACCATTACCATTACATGGATTTTAAATGTAATTAATTAAATTACAATTACTTTTCAAATGTAATTAATTAAATTACACATTACATTCAAGAAAACATGTATAAATTATAACTGAAATAGTCATGTACATTCCTAATCCTTTATATTTATATCAGATTATTTTACAACATATTTTTGCAATAATATTTTTAACATGTTCATACGATTTTCAATTACTGTGTCTCCTAACTTTCATCTATTAAATTTGAAGATTTTCCTGCCACACTTAAGATTCTGTTCACTTGGTTATTTTTGACAGAAATACATAGACACTGACTAGTAGAAAGTTTACTCATGGCTTTACCTTAATTTATATGTTAAAAATTTGGAATCATGAAACATTCTATTAAATTTATGTTGAAAGTACAATTGATGCCTTTTGCATTAATACTTTAACATTAACATTTTAAGATATTCTCAAAAATGTTGGTATTTGACTTATTCTGTGCCAAACTACAATTTAAAGTCAAAGGTGTGTGTGTATAAAAATACCAAGAGAGAAGGACAAAATGTGTGAAAATTATCTATAATTAAGGAATATGTACATGACCCAGGGCACTAATTAGCACTTGATAATCGCTTCTTACACAAGCTGAAGGTATTGCAAACAAGAGGATTAGAAGCCTTTGGACAACTTATTTTGATATGGATTAATTAAAAAATCAAAATATAAATTTTATTTCTTCACTTTACAAAGATTAATTTGATTTAAAAGTTTTAAGAAATAAAATAGCACAATATTTAATTAGCAATATACTTTAAAAGGGTAATGTGACTATGTTAAAATTCTTTTTAAGAAATTCTATCAGAATATTTGCTCCAAAAAAATCAGTCAACCTTTCTTAAATAATGTTTATGAGATGGTGGGGAAGTGGAGGATTTTTCATTTATTTTAATCAGTGTAATTGAATGTAATTGAAAAGTAATTGTGAATTACATGCCTTTTTGGAAAGTAATTAATTAAATTACCATTACTTGTAATTGAAAATTAGGCCAATTACACATTACTTTCAATTACATCGAAATTTGTAATTAATTACAGTCCATTACCATTACACATTACCATTACCCCATCCCTGTCTCATACAGAGTGCACATCAGGATTTTTATTGCCAGGGTTCGAACCCAATGAATACCACATTATTTTTTTTTTAGATAAAAGAATACATTTTAACGAAAAATCTTCCTCAAAACTTTTTGTTTATCATAACTTCATAAAAATCAATGCTGAGAACTTTACTCTAAATACTAAATTCACAATTTGAATTGGTTTTTATATGTCTGAAGCTAGTGGGCTTTCTGCACGCTAAGTTCACCCATCTCCTTTTATATAATATCATAAGGTATTTGTTAAAATATATTTTTAAATTGGTAAAAATATATGAATATTACTGTGTTCTCAATCCCACATCTCTTGTTGTTATTGTTGGTTTTTTTTTTGGTTGTTCTCAACTCGTATTGTAGAGATCACATTTGCTATTGGTTTTTATTACAGAGATATGTAGACGAAACGAAAGGACACCAAGCCTCTGGACTATGATCATAAGAGCTTCAAATGAAAACGAAGGAACATATGAGGGGTTTAAATGATTGAAAGTGTTTAACTTTTGTAAAATGAACCTTTTCATGCCCCCGTTAACGAAGTTTTGGGGGTATATAGCTTTTGTCGTGTCCGTCTGTCTGTGTGTCTAGCTGTCTGTTTGTCCGCAAAAACTTTAACCTTGTAACTTTTGATTTAGTGGAGCTATGACTTTCACCTGTCACATGTGTATTTCTCGTGACAAGATCTTTCTTTGGGTACCACCAAATTAAACCTTTTGACCTTGACCTTGGACTTTGAGTCTTTGACCCATTTTTGCACAAAAATTCCAAATTTTTACTTTGGCCATATCTTTTGAATAGAAGATCTTTGACTTTGACCTTGGAATTTGACCTACTTATTAATTTTTTTTAACATTGGCCATAACTTCTGAAGGTTTAGGACTTGGGCTTCCATACTCTACATACGTATTCTTTGTGGCAAGACCCCTCATTGGATAGAAGTTACCTTGACCTTTTGACCTTGGAGATTTTCGTACTTGTGAAAAAACTTTAACATTGGCCATAACTTTTGTAAGCTTAGGGCTTGTGATATCATACTATACATATGTAATCCTAGTGAAAAGCACAGGTGCTTGAGGGCGATATAATCTATCCTATCAATTCAGAAAATTTGCTTAAACTTACATTTTATAAAAATATCTACCCTCTCTATATATAAATTAACAAGGTTGCCAACTTCGTCTGCAAACCGAGAGGCACTGCCGAGAATTTTGGTTGAATCGTCTCATAAATCTAAACAAAGCCCTAAAATCAAGAACTCATATTGTAGATTGAATATTCCTTTCATTAACAAATTTATGACCAAGTTTTCGAAAGGAGGTCAGGCTACAGTTAGCGTTTTTGCTTAGTGAACGGAAGTGACGAGGAGACGACTTTTTACTAAAATACACAGGTCTGCAGAAAGTCTGAGACACTGTTTTGAAGTAAACATTTGAAGAAATTGGGTTGATATACACTTTTAAAAACGTCTTTCAAAAGTATTAGGAGAATAGAGTTCTAAACCGCTTTGCAAATGAAATGTCTCTGATTATTTTTCAAATACCTGATTTGCATGTGAGAGTTATGCCCTTTTAAAAATGCAATTTATCAATATATCTTCTTTTCCTTAAATTTTTGTGTAAATCTACAAAACGTTTGAAAATAAAATTATTATGAAGAATTCGTACAAAAACACAAGAATATATCCATTGTTGATATTTTACACGCATATTTGGGTATATGGGGAACATCGGGAATTAGTCCTCTCCTCATTACTTCCGTTCATTAAGCTTTTTACGGAGTTGGCAACCTTGTTGATTTTTAAATTGAGAATGTAGGGTAAATTTAATAGAACGTTTGTTTTAGGTAATTTTTCGATTTGCTGGTATAGATCTTATCACATATATGGCAATGAAAGATTTTTTATAAGAAAAAAGTCGAAAAAGCCCAGGGGTCTATATCGAAGGGGGGGGGGGGGGGGGGGGGGGGGTTCCTGTCCTCAAGCACCTGTGGTGAAAAGGCCCTTTATAGGATACCAAGATTTCCAAACTGATGAAAATTTTCTACCCTGGCCTGATTTCATATTTCAGAGCTGTATTTCCAGTGAGTTTGCATTTAAGAAAAATTTAATCTTGGCTACTTTGTTGCCATACGGGGGCATCAGTGTTTCACCAACACATCTTGTCTAAGATGTTTTCATTTAGTTTTATTACATTTCTATTGCATACATCCTTCCTGAAATATACTTCCTTTATATATATCTGTTTGTTTTGTTAAAAAAGCAAATATTTTTTGTCGTACTGGTTTGAATGCAGCAGATTTTGGTTTAAAAACAATCCAATGCAGAATGGTAATATTTTAATAAGATTACATTTCACCTTTGTAATTTCATTAGAAATTCAACACCGAGTCTTTATGGAATAGTACAGCAACATGGGAAGTGCTTTACTTCTATGATTACCTGGTTATACACGCCCTTCTGTTATTGTTTAGAAATTTCGTTTAGAGCAATTTATTCTTAATTAGGATCAACAAACAAAATTTATCTCATTTCGAAAACAACAGACATATCGATAGAAGCTCAGTTTCCGTTTTCAACGTCGGTTTGGTAGGGTTACATACGAGGGTGATCAAAAAGTTCGCGAGCTAATTCTATATTTACAAAACTGCAACTCACATCAGAATGATATTTGGCACACATCAAGTCATACACACGTTCTATAAATAGCATATGTAATGGAACTTTTTGCCCCGTGTTTGTGACGTCACAATGTGAAAATTACGTCATAAGGTAGATCACTTGTGACAAAAAATGGTTGACTCAGTCGTATTCGAGAAACGAACGGCTGTAAAATTAAATGTATATCTTGGAAATTCCTTTGAAGAAGTTTATAATAATTTGTACACGGTTTATGAAGACAAACGACTTGTCATAAGTTTCATTATTAATTGGATTGATTGTTTAAGTGAAGGATGGGAGGTGTTTAAAAATGACGTTTGTTTTGTTGCCCGGTGAAAGCTAGTTAACTGAGAGGGAGGCGTGTCCTTTGTTAAGCAATTTGATTTGAAAGATCGCCAACTTACAGTTAGAAAAATAGATGAATATCTTTACAATAATATAATAATCAAATCTTAAAAATACCGTTTACTTTAGACTCTAAACATATCAGATATAATAAAGTGAAAGCACCCGTACTTATCCACATGAAATAAACGGCGCTCAAAAGACAGAGGACTTGGGTTCTGATGGTCATCATGCTCATTCTGCTAAAGGATATCATTATCCACCCATACTATTTCAGAGATTATGTCATTTCTGACAAATGAGCTATTTTTGTTGCAAAAGATAACTTGCGTGGTAAGGAATATAAGAATCCGAAAAAAATTTAAGCTTCTGTGACAGAACGTGTCACGAGCATGAAGAGCAGAAGAGCATGTCACGTGACCGCCTAAATCACGTAATCTGCGCATGGGCAGAATGGTTGCAGATGCACATTAAAGTAGGAGAGGACTACTTTGAAACTTTTTCAACATTGAAACCCGATACCATTTTTTTTTTTCGGAAGTTATTCAATTAGTTCACGAACTTTTTGATCACCCCTCGTAGTCTCACTTTAAACATCGAATTTTCAAAAAAATATATCATTATAAATCTATAAAACTCAGAATATAATAAATTCTAATCTTTTTATCCTACCTTCTTTTTTAGATAGAGATAAATAACGTTTATTGTTAAATGTGAAGATCATAATTTTTACGTTCAAAAGTCGAATCAAACAATTAATATTCTGGAAGTAGATGTGCCATCAGGTGGTATAAAATAAAAAGCATCCTTTGGGGAATAATTACATTTTCACATTTTGACAAAAAGATAAGTTTAAAACAAATGTCATTGTAACGATAAAAAAAATTGCAAAATATGTTTTAAGATGATATATATCGAGATGACGAGCAGTATTCAAAATCAAAAGTCCATTAAACAATACAAAATAAGAGCAGAGTAAACACGGACCTCCAAAACATCAGAGGTGGGATCAGTTGCCATGGAGGAGTGAGCATCCCCTACCAACTGGTGACACCCGCCGTGTGCTCCTCGTCATGATCGGGAAATAACAGAAAAATCCGTCGTCATTTCTGTATATAAATAACTGAATAACAATTAGTATGAAAAACGTCAGTCAGCACTTGACTCAAAGATAAATTTTATTCGCTGACAAGGTCATTGTATCGACCATAGAGCTTGCAAAATAATGACTTAAAACGAGGCAGCTGAAATTCTTGTTTCATCAACTTGTTTGTCAATAGTTTATCTCGTTTTCGAAATTGTTCAAATGTAAAGCATGCTCCTGCGAATCGATCAACTGAGATATTTAATCTCCGTATGCCCGTTGACGGCTAGTTCTTGGTCCGTCATTCGTGTTCCTAGCTGGTGGAGATGTACATTTAACAGCTGCAAAGCAAATTGATGTACACTAAATGCAGTTACAACTTCCTGTTGCGTGGCTCCGGTTATCATCATCGAAATCCCGGTAGCGTTATCCTTTGTTAAGATGTGACATTGCAGCATCAACGTCGCAATCAAATCTTAAATATGGGTTTAATAGAAGTGTTCATTGTTTCTCTAAATTCAAAATATCATTGAAAATAGACACCCGATTTACAAGAAATCATGAAAAACACTATTATCATAAACATGATTTATCAAGGGAAATAATTCAACACTTGGGTTTTAAAACCCCATGTTGTCCTTTAAATAGATCACAGGTATTCAGTGTTCCATATACTTTTTTTCAAAATTTCTTTGATGAGTAAAACAATATGCGTTTCTTTTTTTGTTGAGTATATAGTTAAGCCTTGTTAGGTAAATCATAATCTACAGGGGAAAAATTCCAAAATTATTTGGAACACAAGCTAAACACAAACAGTCTTGTTAATCTGCCATTGCCCTTTTAAAGGGAACTGAGTTTCAATACATATTTAACCCCAGAAGTGGGGAAGGGAATAGTGTTCTAGTATGGAACAATTTCCAAATTTGAAATTGGACAAGGATTTAAAAAAAATAATACTGAGATGAGCAGGACAAATGTGGCTTAAAAGACTAATATATTGTCAGTGGCATTCTTTTTAAATTTTGAAAATCTTGTAATACCTGTGATTTATGACTTATAAAGAGTAGTTCGGGTTTGTTGGAGTGCTTGAAAGCTTTTAAAGAGAAAGCTTTGGTTGCTGAATAATTAAATGAACATACCTTAGAGAGTATGTGATGCTTCAGGAATGGGAAATGAAATTATGCGAGAAGGACATCAAGATACTCCTCTATGGGTTTTGTTGCGTTCTTCTCAAATGTCGGGGGTCTTGCTGTACGCTTTAAGTCGGAGTGCTGTATTTCAAAATCGTAAACGTTACTGTGAAAGTTAAACATCCATACAACCACAATAACACAGCAGAATATTAATAGGCCATATCTCTGTTTGTTTACCATGCTCCACATCTCTAAAAAAAAAAAAAAGTAAATAAATAGGTAATCAAAGATAACAAAACTTACATCGACATATGTAAATTATACACATGTAAAGGAAAACCATTTTTTTTCTTTTTTAGCTTTTGGTAAAAACACAAACACACAGTTCTTAAAATAGAGATTGGGGCAATTGTCAGTGATTTTTCTACTTCACAAAAAACTTTATTCTGAACGTTCACCACATATTTCATATACAGACCCTAAACCGTGCTACTACACCACTTGAACGGTACGGTTCGGTACGCTTTGTGAACGGTACGGTACGCTTTGTGCATAGAACGGTTCGCTTTGTGCACGGAACGGTACGCTTTGTGGACGGTACGTTTCGTTTCTTGCACGGAACGGCACGCTTTGGGAAACGGTATGCAAATGAAGTGGGCAGAGCCTGTTAGCTTTAAATCTTGATTGGCTGCTAAAAATTAATTCATTTAAAATGACTTTTGAAGTACTTAATGCACGTATATAATTATATTTCCCCTATTAACAAATTAATTCGGTTTCAATTTAAACATAAATTTACACTACAGCGGTGATAGAGGAAAAATGAAAAAAAAATGAAAGGAAGAAAAAACATCCTCCCACAGATGTCTTTGGCATTATGTATAGATATGTATTAATATCTATAGAACGTAAATATTTCCGTGCTTATTTTTTTACGTATGCTGAACCTTCATTTTATAAAGGAAAAAAAATTAAATGAAATATTTTTTTCACTTTAAAATAAAGTTGTAACATAATTAAAAGGAATTAATATATACCGGGTATATACATGTTCTATACTATAACGCTACGCACATATCTAAATTATTTTTAATTGATTGATATAGAAATAAATATGACTATTCCTGATTCATTTTTATTCCTAGTAATTAGATATGTACATTGTTTTTTATTTTTAAAATTGTAGATCTATCGTTTAAACGTTTGCTTCAGAAAAGAAATATCAGTAAACAAAATAAATACGAAAATCAGCAGCAGAAACACGAAATCGAAACAATAACATCGGAGCGCTTTCTCGTAACAGAAAACATTCCTTTCACATACATGTACTTATGTTTTCAATAATCCTTTCAGTGCATTAATTATTTTAATAAGTTTTTCTTTATTTTATTAAGTTATTCTATTCTTGTAAAGTCTTGTAAAGTCTGTGAAAACGATGTCGTGAATGAGAGAGAGAGTGTGGATAGAGAGAGAGAGAGAGAATACATTATCTGAAAAAAAAATAATAATAATAACTTGTATTTATTCTCATTCTTCGTTTTATTTACATCGCTAAAGTCACAATTAATCAGTCTATGATTCTATTTAATCAACCCATTTACAACTATTGTGTAACGAATAATCCGTTCTCTGTGCATGCATGCTGCACGCATGAAATCCTCGTGCATCACCTGTCAATCAAAATGACATGACGTTAGGTGACCCTGAAAGTCTGTTAATTTACGCAGGAAGAATTTCTTCTGTGATTTTAGACATTCTTATGGTCAGTTCATAGTTCACACCTGTTTAAAAAAAATATTGGGTCACAGCCGGAGGGACGGGGGCGCCTAGATAGAATGTTCTATCGTTAAAATGATATTGTCCTACGGACCCGGTTTGAGGGCTTGTACCGAGACACAGTTAGATTATTCTAACTAGGGGGCGCCGTGTGTTTAACACACCTTTCAAATTATTTAGTTCTGACCACATCAAGTGTATTTAATCACTCAACTGACATCCAGCAAACTCATCTTCCATGTTTCACTACAACACTGATTACAAATTTAATTCCTAAATTATCCTTTTTCAGACAAAAAATAAATAAGCATGTATCCCTAAATTATAATTTTCTTATTTTACAAAAGCACAATTTAAAGTCACATAAATTGTTTCCCTAAATTATAATTTTCTTATTTTACAAAGGCACAATTTAAAGTCACATAAATTCGCATAAGTATCGCCTTCTAGAGGGGGGGGTGTAACAAACATAACTCGTATGGCTTGAAATAGGATTGATATTTTCTTTTAATTTCATTTTATTGAGTGAATTATCTTTTTGCAGACACTAATAAGGACGCTTCCTGTAGATTATGATTTTTTTTATTTCCAACGACGTACCATTTTGCACAAGCTAATTCGTATTGCTTTCTAGAAAGAGGATGGCACAGTGCAACAAACCTTATATATAATATCTTTATTTTTTCGCAAATTGTTTTTTTTTTCATTTTTCATGAGATGAATTTCAGAATGAAGTAATATTTATACTGCACATTTTATTTGCAAGAAATTTGGCTGGCGATTTTTGTATGCAGCGTGAAAGTTGATCACAGTTTTATTAGCAAGATTAGCATCTCTGTCTGTTCAGTAGGAATCTTCATGTTTACCGCATGTAATATTTTAATCCATATTTTGCATTACAGATTTTCATTGTAAGTATAACTGCACCAATGATTCGCCTATAGTAAAAATCAATTAAAAAGAATTAATGTGGGAGTCTAATACGGTTCTTTTTTTAAATTTTACTCTAGACAGTTAATATATGTTTTAAAATTCTTACAAAAAAATTCATTAGTAAAATCACGCATTTGATATGTACTACATATGAATGCATACTTACGACAAAAACGATCTTGTATCCGATAAGATTTAATAATTTAAACGAGCAAAATTAAAATCAAAAGTAGAGACAACCAGGGAATTAATTCATGAAAACGTGTTTTATCTCAGTGGTATTATAGTCTTTTGAACCTATTTCTATGTCAAATATAATTATAGGATTACGAAACATGAATGTGCATGTCGCATTAAAAGAGGGTTTTTCGCCGGGCACGAGCACGATTTTATTGAATTTTGAGGTATCTTATAATATTAGTTTAAATATCTGTATAGTTAAATTACGAATATTTAAATACAACTAATATTTCAAAAGAAAATTGATTTAATTTGCTAATATAAAGAAAATGAGAGACTTCAAAGACGCCGACATTGTTTGAGGTCCACTGTGCCCCGTACGTGTTTTGTGGGAAAAACTCGTGGCCTGTACTGTACCTTTGACCACAATCACAACCAGTTGATCTTATTTATAGCAAATAAGGAATCGTCTCACACTCTGTCTAGTTGTTTTAAAGTTGTAGTTTGCTTCGAGTAGTTTCCTTATTTTTACAGTTGAAGTCCCAGACGCATAATACGTGATAATGGTGTTTCTAACAGGCAGACACAACCTCCGTCCTCCTTTCACAGGCGCCGTAGCGAGAAATAAACCAAAATGACTTATTTGGTCATTACACAATTCCAATATCATTGGGGGCGTGGTTTGCATAATCAACCAAAGTACGGTACGGTTCGTTTCTTGCACGGAACGGTACGCTTTGTAGACGGTACGGTACATGTTCGCTTTGTGAACGGAACGGTTCGCTTTGAGAACGGTACGGTACGCTTTGTGAATGGAACGGTTCGCTTTGTGCAAGGAACGGTACGCTTTGTTCACGGTACGGTACGGTTCGTATCTGAGGTGTAGTAGCACGGTTTAGGGTCTGTACGATTAATCTTTTTAAAATTTCAACTCAACCTTAAATTATCCCCAAAACTTGTAAGAATAACCACACATTGATTCATAAAACGCTTGTTTTTAATTGCAAAATCTATTTTTTTTAAAAAAACATCAGATTGTTTTTAACTGTAAAAGATACATATCATACTTTTCAAACAGTTCTTGAGGCGTGCATTTTTAAATGAACTCTTCAAAGGTTTGCCACAAAAAAGGGATATAGAAAGAGTGGGTTTCTTTTTAACACGTTAAGTATCTTAAAATGCCTTACTGAAGCTTTTTGAGAAATACAGTATAAGGGGTATTTTTTACAATGAAGCGCACTGAAGTGGTAAAATTTTCCGTTCGAATGGAACGTTTTGAGCTATTTTTAGAGTGTTTATTATCATCTTATGACACGCCCATTTCTTTAGAAATGGATAAAACGATCAAGTTGTTTCTTCAAATACCCGTAGAACAGGTTTTCCATAAATATAATAGCCAATCAAATTGAGGATCTAAATAAACACCGAGTAAATACGTGTTTGACCGAAACATGTGTTGTGGTAACTTAAATAGACATGATAAGTTCAAAAAAATATGTACATATTCGTTGCAATTTGTGTTTTACAGAATCGGGGAGTCTCTAACTCCCTCTTGTAATTTTTTTAAAGCTCCATTTCAGTGTAACTCATGATGCTTGTCGCGAAGAAAGGGGTGTCCTAAAACTACGACGAATATTTCTTCTCGTTTCTAAAAATATGGGCGTGTCATTATGTTATAATTGGCATTCAAAACATGACTCAGAACTTTTCATCCAAACGGAAAATTTTACCACTTCAATGCGCTTCATTGTACGTGCTGCTAATTTTTACGAGTTTTATAAATCCATAAAATTTAAACGCGTAAAATTTCACATAATTTATAAACAACGGCTCGTATAAATTTTCAACATGGTATGTGTAAAAGTAATGCTAATTGCCATTAAGCTCCCTGGAGGCTATATTATTAGTGTACTGTTAGTATTTTGAGCACTTTTAAGCCAATCATCAATTGAGATCATACAGTTAAATCTCAATTGACTTGTACATGTTGTATAGGCCTATAAATTATATAAACATCGTCAATTAATTAATCAGTTAGACCTACATGTACCTGGTTATTCTATTTTTTAGTATTTTCACGAAACGCATAACTTCTGATAATGACTTACTAGTATTATTACAGGTCTTCCAATTACCGTATACCCGTGTTTTCAATCTTTTCGGTAAATAAACCAGACGAGCACGTGGTGTGCCTATTGTGTTTTACAAAACATGAATAAATGAAGGGTACATTGTTCGTGTATATAAAGGTAATTGAAAAAAAAATTATACAATTCATTATGTAATTTGTTGCATTGTTTATATTGTTATATTAATTTAATAACTCGCTCTCCCTCTTTCTTTCTCTCTCTTACATCGGGTTTTCGGACACATTATTTTTGCGTAAATGCATTCAATGTGATCTGGAATTTTACATCTGATGTTTTTAGTTTTTACGGACATGTCCAATTCGTAAAAAGTTAACGCGTGAAAATTTAAATCACCCTTTTTTGACCCAAATTCGTAAAAAATTACAGGCAGTAAAAATTACCCATGATACGGTATTAAAACTCGTATTTTTTCAAAATCTAGTTTTCATTCCAAAAATTTTATATTTGTTAATTATATTGATATTTTGAAATTGCTTTGCTTTGGTTAATACGCTACATAGTCATACAAATTTACATCGAAATGTAAATCTTACTAAATCATACTCCCCGCATCCAATTTGAATATAGTGGCAAAGTCCACGTTTTGCTTTGGGAGACCCGAAATAAGCAGGCGCGGATCCAGGAATTGAAGTTAGAGGGGGCGCCAAAAGTAGGCAAGGGGTCTGGGGGCCGCCTTGAGGCCCCCATTGGGTGCAGGGCAAAGCCCTGGTGGGTGCCCAGGGGGCTAAGCCCCCGGAAGCTCCTGGGTTCTAGAGATTTTGTAGGGTAAAAATGAGGTTTACCAAGTAGACATATTTACATTTTCTATACGAAACTGTGATTTACGTTAACTTTGACAATTTTAGGGTGGGCGCGCGCCGGGTGCACCCCCCCCCCCCTTAAATCCGCCACTGATAAGTGACCGATCAAAAAGTAAAATAGGATATGCACAATGGCACTATGTAACAAATATTCTGTGAAAGTTTTTAATTTTAAGTGGAGTTGCAGATAAGAGATGGGTACCCAAAAGCAAAACAGATGGATGTACAGACAGACTTACAGACGGACGGACAACCTAATCACTATATACCTTTCCGCTTTTCAGAGGGACGACGTATAAACATGGACTTTTCCATTATTATAATTTGTGAGGCGGGTGTATCATTTAGTGAGCTCAATACTCACGGTTCCTCGGGTTTCTTCTCTACTAACAGATCTAAAATACGGTTGATCGTTTCCTCTAGCTATAGTCAAATATTCATTTCAACTGCACAAGTTTAATACCTGTTTTTGATCTGTAATTTTTTTTAATGAGAGAATAATGTCTGCGGAATTTCTCTGACCTCGGCATAATAGTAGTAAAATGTTCGATAATTATCATATAATTTCATCTGACAAAGAATGTTGATGAGAATTGTATGGATTTTTTTCTTGGTTAAATGGCGGTATGGTTAAATAACACCTGCAGGGATGTGAAGACCTCGATCATGCAAGCACTGGAGTGTGCACTGTTTGCTAGAGACTTAATTCTTAAAAACGCACCTTTTTTATCTATGTGAAAAGTGTTTTGTCATATGGAGCTGAAATATAGGGTTTTCACAAGGCCAAAGATGTTGAAAAAATTCATACTAACTTTTGTAAGAAAGTCTTAGGTGTGAAATTATGTACTCCAAACAATATGGTGTACTATGAATTAGGCAGATTACCTTCGTATCTTTCAACGAAACTTCAAATTTTGAAATATTGGCTTAAACTTAAAATTACAAACAAGTGTATATTAAAAGCATGTTATGAAGTAAGAGTAAGGAATAATGACAAATGGTTTACTGAAATTAAGAATGAATTTGATAAGCTTGGTTTAAGTTATCTCCTGTTCCAAAACTTTGAATCTTCTAGAGAATATGTTATAGTTAAGCAAAGATTCTTTGATGTGTATAGTCAAGAAATCCGTCATGGTATTAAGATGTCTACTAAAGGAAAGTTGTATCAACATTTTAAAGATCATTTTTGTTTACAGAATTATTTATCAAAACCTAGTAAACATGCATACAAAAAATGTTTCACGAGCTTTAGACTGTCTAGTCATAAATTACGGGTTGAGGAAGGTAGATATGTTAATGACAATAGAAATAACAGAATAACAGAAAATGTTTATTATGTGACTTAAATGATGTAAAAGATGAGTTCCATTTTATATTAAAATGTCCTACATATCAAGATCTCAGAATCCAATTTATCAAACAGTAGCATGTTAAAAAACCTAGTGTTTTTAAATTAATACAATTGTTAAGTGTTCAAAATGTCAAAGAAATGTCTAAATTGGGAAAATTTTTGTTCAGTGCTTTACAACGAAAAGATTTATTAAACTGTTCGTAGCTTATGATATGCAGGGTTCTCCATGAGCTGTTTTACTGTGTTGCTCCCGACACAGTAAAATTTTCTCCGACACAGTAACGATTCAAATTTTATGCGTGCGACACAGTAAAAATTTTGCCGACACTGCAAAATCTGTGATTATTAGAAAATATAAACATGTAAAGTTTCTCTAACTAAATCTTTGATCAAACAATTCGACCCTCTTTCAATTCTAAACGGTGGAGCACTTAATTACAAGGGCTTCACCTTGCTAATTATAATTATCTCATAGAACCTCGCCGGACTTAACGCATCAGGAAACACAGACAAATAATTTTTTATACTTCCATAACGGTTAATTGGTAGTTGCTAAAAATACATTGTATTATTTTCGAAAAAAAAATATTTAAATATGTCTTTTCAATAGAGCCACGGCTCTAGAATTATGTTACATGTAGCTCTGACAGTCAAACATAACATCGTACCGAAGTCATTTCATTAATGTAAATAAATAGCTGAAAATTTTCAACATGTTCAAGGAACTCTTAAAAGTATTTTACCATTCTGAAGTTCGGTAATTCGATCAAGACAACGGACAAGTAATCACGGCAAATTTACTTTCAAAAATGTTAAGTACAAGTAGTTCGACAGTATTGACCAGAATTTCCTCTGCTTTTTAGAACATGTGTTTTTACTTTTATAAATATGCACGACCATACCATTTGTGTAACGGATTATTGATTTTAAAAAGCATGTGTATGTTTTCTTTAGTAATTATGATGAATAGTGATTCAGTTGCGAATTTAACCGCGAAAATATCGCGAAATTTTAGTGTTTCGCGTAAACTCTGCAACACAGTAACATTTCAAATGATGGAGAACCCTGGATATGTATGTAAACATTTATTATATAATTGAAGATCTGAATATATGTATACCTTGTTTATAATACAATGTACATGTATCTGTCTGATGTGCCATTTGGCATAAGGAGTTTATAATACAATGTACATGTATCTGTCTGATGTGCCATTTGGCATAAGGAAATAAAGAATTGAATATCTATGTACGACTTGTTTCATACTAACTACAGCCGTATTCCGCCATATTTCTTTCAGATACCTTGTCTTATTGTAACGATATATACTCTAATGCCCTCGTTACATTTGAATGATTTTTTATGGCTTGGCTATCGATTCATGCACATCTCCGATGGTAAAACATTTGAGAACACGGGTTGATCAAGACATTTCAAAACCACAACAAACAACATAATCATATTTCTGAATAATTATTGATTTGAATCAAATGTAATTAAAAAAAAGAGAAAGAAAATGCAAGTTTAAAAGAAAGATTTAGTTGCACGAGTACGCATTTTTACATTGCGCCAATTTATCAGGTCCAAATGCGCTTTACTTGTATTTTGTGGCCAAATGTGATTACTTCGTATATTATCAATTTTGCATAGAAACTGATGTAAAATAACCGATTCTAGTTGAATCATTTTTTGGCCAAAATTTTGTCATATTCATCATTAGTGTGACTGTATGAAAAATATGGTATTCACCATGTTGCACCTTTGGTCTTTTGGCCGCAAAATGCAGAAAATATAAAAAAAAAAAGTAGGTAAAAATAGCTACTTTGGGTACTTAAAATACCTAGGTAGCTATTTATAGCTATGTAGGTAGAAATAGTCCTTGGACTGAACCTGTTTATGCAGAATAAACATGAAACAAAGAGCACTAAAACCCGTAAACACACTTTGAAATTATTATCATTTGAATGGAACAAAACAACCAGCGTCTTTGATATGCAGTTTTATGCAGGCTTTGATGCATGTAGAGAAAACGCGTCGAACGCTGTGAACGTACCCAAACCTAGTAATAAGATCACTGCATCGGTTCGAAGATGTGCGCAAGTGACTGCCAAGTCAAGTGATATACACCCTGAATTCCATTTATTGAAATATGCATCACAAAAAAAGAAATAAACTCCATAAAAACTTATAAGTAAACAACTTACTCTGTTACTACTCCGTACAGCCTAGCACAGCAAATCGAAACACTTAGTCCGTGCTGATCAGGGAAAATATCACAAGCGGAAAAGAGAAGTTATTTGGTATTTGTGCGGCTGAAAGTGGTGGTGGTGGTGGGGGGCTTAAGTATAATTATAACGGCTTTATAAGGTATAACTGAAAATTGTCGATGCAGTTCTAATGAACATTCTATAATATATAGTCTGCCGTTGTTTTGCATTTAACCAGAATACAAAATTTAATGTGTACATCTGTACGTTCTTTAACACATACGCGAAAAAAAA
>PRKT01000064.1:1232160-1246196 GCA_003671525.1 Saccostrea glomerata | reverse complement strand
GGGGGGGGGGGGGGCTGAACCCCCTCTAGATCCGCGAATGGCACTCATGAATAAAATCACACCAAGGCCACTTCAATTTATATTGAAGAGGGACCTGCAAAATCAGTTGACGAGCAAAAAAAAAAACAAAGAAAAAAAACATAACAAACACACACAAAAAAAAACCTATGCACCACACTCTAAAATCCATTTTTGGGTGGGGATAGAGGGGGGCTTTCTTTAACTTTTCTGTTCGGTACATTACTTTTAAATGCTTGAATCTGCGTATTTTCCGGCAACAAAAATGGGGAGGGAGCTTCCAAATCAAAATATTATTTACAACTGCAGCAAAAGATTATCCTCGGAAAAAGTGTGCCCCCTCGATCTGCACACTACGGGAACATTTTAAACCTTTATCTTCACTGAATCGAAATATTTCATGCATACTTCTAAAAGTTAGTTACTTCTGAAGATGGTCCAAAAGTGGTATAGCTAAAGTTCGCTAGAATTTTCCTTGCCTGTTACTTGTGGGTCGTCGGAGCCAGGGTTACCAAGCCAAGATAGAATTTGTCCCCATTGTAATTTAAAAGATCCCGGAGATGAGTTTCATTACATACATGTACTAAAGTGCAACTCGCTACTTTCAGAAAGAATGCTATGCTTAACAGAAAAAAGCATAAAATTTCAGAATGTAATTAATTTTAAACACATTATGAATAATAACAATAAACACTGTTTTCTGAGAAAATTGTGCTCGTTCATAAAGAAAAAAAATAAAACAAGCCCCCGGCCTAAATTCCCATACTTCACATTTATAGCAACGTACAATTTTTTTGTTTAGTTTCTTATTCACGCATGCATGCTTTATAGATCTACTGTTATGTATAACATTACCTATATATTTTTGTGGTCTCTGTATACTGTTGTAAAATGGTGACGATTGAAGGTACACGGAGGAAAGCAAATCCGCAAAAATCTATAGATCTAGCGAACAGAAAGGACAGAGATTTTTTTATTTCTTCAAATTATTAGACGTATAAATATCTATATATATTCTATTACAGCAAAAAACCCTCTCTCTCTCTCTCTCTGTATGTGTGTTCAAAAATAAAGGGGGTTTCAATCCCAGAATCAAACTCGCATATCGTGTATAAAAAATTCAAATCTTGAGGTCCACTGTTTTTGTAAGATATAAACATATGAAATAATACTAGTTTGTAAATATTACTGGGTTTTATCGGGTCCAAAACTTAGGCTGACAATAGGGGAAAATGGAAAAAAAAACTCTTTAAGTTTACATTCAAGAAAATTCAAAGATGCAAAATTGTTTCAAAAGCTTAAAAAGCAAGAAATCTCTATGTTCTCTATGATCTATGTAAATTATTTTTTTTATTTATGCAAAAGCTTAAAACATTTATATTCAATACTGATACTGAATTACTTAAATATTAACTTAGAATTGTTTTCAGAAAAATAGCTCGAACCGCTTAAAAAATGAAATACACTTACGTGGTTTGAAATTAAGGTGACTTGCTCCACAGCAGGGCAATGACCTACATTAAATCACCTTTATAAACGGTTAACGGAGACATCTAGCTATTTATGCGTTCACCTTTGTGCATGAAAGACTTACACCACCGACAATCCAGTAAAAAGTTAAATTAATATGGCGAGAAAATTTTAAATCTTTTAACAAAGTCCACCCGCTGACGTTGAAAAAATCTAACCACCATTTTGTCATCTCTACCATGCACGAACCATGAAGTGTTTCCTTTTGATTTTGATTGGTCCATATAAATCTAGCAGATGCATCTATCCGTAAATTTATAATTATATTTTTATCGACAAATCCAGGTGTTATCCTTGCCATTTGGAACATTTTTAAAATTTTATGTGCATAAACTGACATTGATACAGACATAATTTTGAGTGATATTATTATTATCACCATGAAAAGTAAAAATCTGGATTTTTATTCTGAAGTTTTAATTTATATAATGAAAATTCTCAGGTTTTAAAAGTGGGGCCATCGGGAAACAAACCTTATAAAATTAGAAGATTTGCAGATTCTTTCTGAAAAATGGATTTTAATTCGCTTAATCGAAGTGCTGTATCGTTTTTTAAAACACTTTTTAAAAGTGGAAAGTGTTAATTTCGAGGAAGGTTTAAACTCGATGTTTTTTTTTTTTTTTTTTTTTTTGTAGACTGCAAGAACAAAGGCATGCCGTAACAGCAATGTTTTAAAATTGAATAAATTGCTCTTTTGTGTTTTATTTTCACTTTTTCACTATACGAGACTTTCCCGAGGTGAAAAAGTAGATCAAACATGGAAGGATAATTATGCAGAGTTAGAATGTTGTGACCATGGACAATAATAGTATGTGATATATTTGTTTCGATTCAATGGTTTTTATGTAAAACTGTGATTATATATTTTCATAACTATTTATTAAAATAACCAGAAGTCTCTGCCGAGACTGTAGCTCTACTGGTCTATACTTAAGGTTCATTGATACTCTGATAAGAGAGATAATTCTTAATGACATAAATGTCTATTATTCCTTTACAGATTTACCAAGTTGATGTGTCTTTTTTGTCCAATTTTGCCCCGCAAGCTATGCTATAATTGTTTGTATTTTACTTATAAAATACATTTCTTTTGGAAAATCATTAAGATTCAAGCAACATTTTATATGGATGAGCAGAGAGTTTATGAAACTTAAAACAAAGGAAGAGAAAAGTAGCAGTTGGGACTTGAAACTTTAAAACAGCAATAAATAGAAAAATGATCCTTGCCACTCATCAAAGCAAAAACCGATGCAGAGAATTATGTATCTTAGTGTAGTTTACTTGTGTGCCAAGTTATATTGAAACCAGGCCCTATAGGAGGAGTAGCATTTTGAAAGAATTTCACAGAAATTTCTATTTTTAGTAACCTCAGCAACACCGTTCATCGAAATCAAAAACCGGTGCACAGAAATATGTGTCTTAGTGTAGTCTACTTGTGTGCCAAGTTATATTGAAATCGGACCAAATCTGTAGGAGTAACCTTTTGAAAAATTGTTTACAGACAGACGGACAGACAGACAGACGGACGGACGCCGGACGCATCACTATAAGCTCTTCTGGTCTCTGACCAGTAGAGCTAAAAATAAAGTACTGATCTATTTTTAATGAGGGAATTAAGCGGTAAAGTTGAACAACGGTCAAGTACTGTTGTGACGCTAAATGTTTTACACGCCATAAATAATATTTTTAAATCATTGAACCCAAAGCTTTTCGCTTAATATTTAAGATATATCCTATTAGGTGAAAAAATATATAAACATTTTGGTTTTTGTATTTTTGGGGTTATATATTCACGAATAATAACAGTTACCTAGCTAGAGAACATTTTCTTTTTTGGGCTACAATGCATATGCTCTTGTTAGACTAACATCGAAAGTATTAACAAGCTTTTAAAATCTGTGAGGTACTACATGTTATGGATCAATTTAGGTAATGATTATAAATAAGAGAGTATCAATTCATTATTTAAGCACATGGGTGCCACACAAAAATTGGAGACAAAAATTCTCTTTCAGTGACTTAAGATTGGCTATAAAAATATTTATTTTTCGCTTTAAATAATAAATTAGATTATACGCGTATTATCAATGTTTCAAGTTAAGATTTAAAAATACGAATCATTTGGTAGGCTTAATACAGTGTAAAGATTTGAATATTGAACAATGATAAAAGCTATTAAAAAAGCATCCATTTATAAACTCTTTTTGTCTTTAAGATGCCCATGACCAGAGAAAGAAAATTCAAGGAAATACTCAATTTTCACAATAAATTAAATGTACCTTTTTACCAAAACTCTCGTCCCAGGAGCCAAGATATTCATTATTTTGGAAGAGGCACTCTCACTCCGTAGTCGGAAAATAGCCCTGTAGTCGGAAAATAGCTCTTCAGAGCTAATGTTCTTTGTTGATGTACCCGACTTTAAATACATGTAAATATTACCTTATCTTATCTCACTCATCACAGCCATGCTTTTGGTATGTTTCCTTCACAATAATGGACAGAAAATAAGGTTTATATTAAAAAAATATATTATATACTATAAAATAAGGTAAATAAATATATTCAAAAGAGCCTCCCCGACCCTGTTTTTTTTTAAATTACATTAATAACTTACCATCACCATACAATTAGTTTTTCTGTTAAATACCCCGGGGCAGAGAAGTTGAATTGCCAGAAAGAATGTATCTCCACTATAAATATGAAATAGACACCACAATATGAAACTCTGACCTTTGGACCTCCAATTTCACAATTTTTGAGGAAGCATCCTTAATCATTATCATCATTTTAACATGCATTTAGTTTATCTGCTAAATACTAAGGAACAGAGAAGATTCGATCTTCATATCGATTTACAAAGAATTAAAGCAATTTCACTAAATAGTATATGGAGTCCTATTTTCCCTACCAGGAACCCAAAGATATGAAAGAAATGCCCTTGCTCATCATGACTATCTACTTGCACTCTTCACTGTATTGTTGATCTGCGCAATACCCAGGGATAGAGAAGTAGTTTTCAAAGAAATTAATTAAATATACGTCGCTATATCATCAATAGAATGCCCCTCATGCGGAACCCCTCACCCTGAGGCCACAAATTTCAAAATTTTTGAAGAGACACCCTTGATAATCAAAGCCATGCACCTCATAAATCTTTACATACAGGTGGAAAGAAGATTTCTCAAAGAATTAATGTTTAGTTATTTGTTGTTTAACGTCCTTCTCGAAAATTTTTGCTCATTTAAAGACGCTATGCCACCACTTGTCAGTGGAAAACTGCTAAATTTTGACCTGACTATATACTTGCGGGCGGTAGGAAAATGAAGCATTGAGGGATTTGACACCGGGGCCATGAGTTTCACGTTTTTAGAGGACTCAATGCTTATTACAATCATGCCAACGATTTAACTGCTTGATGTCCAGGAGTAATGAAGATTTTTAAAGGTTGCATTAATTTTAGTGGTATTTGGCCTATTTGCTCTATCTCTCAGGCCCCAGGGGAGCAGGGACAATGAGTAAGCTTAGGTGACCTTCAAGTCTGTAAAACAGTGTGTCGTGCTGTGCAGCCTTTTTCAGGACATACGCAACGAAGTTTGAACTTTTTTTGTCTTTTTCCATGGAGTGGAAGAGTTCCAATTCTTGAAGGATTAGTGTACCTTATTTTAATGTCTATATATGGTGTTTTATACTTCACCTAAAACACTTTTTGATAAAAGAAACATCTAGAATATGTATTTATTATTTTTTATATATTTTTCTTTAAATCATCCAAGAATTTTCATCAACTGAAATCTTTTAAAACACCCTGGTAATGCATGCTGATTTTTTGTCTATGGACATCTGATGACACTATTATCTTAATTTAGGAATATCTTGAAAAACTATCAGTGGGTAAGGTACGTTGCATATGTCCTTAAACCGTACATGTATATTTACGATCAGTCAAGCATGAAGATTTAATTATTAAATCTTTGATTGGGTATGAGGCATTGGTGGAATGAGAATTTAAAAATAACACATAAACAAGAAATGTCGGGCAGCATTTCCAAGATAGCTATTTTCATGAGTATCTTAAAATTGAATTCTAATATCAGTTTGAAGAGAAACAAATAATCATCTATAAGATCTGTTTAACAAGATTACAGATGCAGAAAGGGGAAGCAGCGAAGTTTGACATTCTTAGTTTAAAATCCATTTAAGAACGGAAAAATGAATACAGCTTCGAGCACTTTTTAAGCTCACGTGGTTTGTCGCACAAATTAAAGGTCACATTGTTACAATGCGAATTTGTGTAACAAGGCAACAAAATATATCTTCAAAATGATATTTGAATTAATTGAAATCTTATTTCATTTAATTAAGTCATAATTTACACAAATTAATTGGTAAGATTTTGATTTGCTTTTTGCTGAGGGATTTTGATACCACGTACTTCCCGAATAATTTTTACGGTTTATCCTCAAATACATCCATCTTTGCATCCGTTCTTTTGCAAACATTACTTTGACTTGCCTAGACACAGAAACAGAGCAGCTCATGTAACTTTTGTATTTTTTTAATATATATATATTAACATTATCCTAGAGCGCAAGATGAAAACAGCTGTTATTATCTATTTGACTGCTTTCCATGTTAAAAACCTGGCATTTTTGAAGAGTTACTTTCTGAAATCTAATGTCATGAAAGATATGCCTCATCGCAAAATTTGAAAGTTTCAGACTGTAAATATATAATAATTTTCTAGTCAACAGAAACAATTTACTTTATTTCAAATACTTTATCATCCTATCTATTGGCTTGATTTCTTTAGGCAGCATTGTCTTTTTTCGGAGCCACATTTCGATAAAACCAGACGAGTATGGCAAATGTGCAATGTACTTAGAATAAAATTCTCATAATTCTCACAAATAGTATTATTATATTAACCACTCTTAAAGCTTTCAGAATTATTTTTTGATGGAATTTTGGCACTTTGGAAGTTTGTTTTCTTGTGAAACGTCTTGAATACCATATTCAGACCATCCGGCTGTTTTTTTTTTTTTCAAATATACATGTATTACCTTCCCTCGAAAACCTGCATATAAAAGTTTGCTAGGGCACAGCATACAGTTAATTAATACCGAGCATAAGAATTTCATGATACAGAAGTACATACCTGATTACATATTACATGCATTCCGTGTATCTAATTATTATCTATTCAAACTGTAACTCATAATAGAACTGTTGATACACTGTATGTATTTTTTCAAAAGTCTTTTTTAAATATTACTATCCTGAATAAAGAAGACACTGTAATACTGTAACACATATCAAATGTAAGGAAAAAATACCAAATATTCACAAAAATGGTCAGGTTTAAACATACAACTTCTGCATATCTTTTTGTGATGTAAGAAGGCTTTTGGGGATTAAGATAATTATGTTCTTTGGAATTTAAATTGCCAATAGAGGTTTAAGTCAGCAATCACGTCATGACATTTATTTTACCTCAGACTTAATCTGTACAAACATTGACATTCAACATAAGTGTAAGAGTACTAATTTGCACTCTTAAAACTTAACGACGCGTAATAGTCATACACAATATAAGTTTTTCCTATCGTTCGTGTATCAGCCCGGCGTTTAAATTTTGCGTTCGATACACATCGCTGCCTTCTTGCCATGCGTACCGCCTAGGAAAATCTGACTTTGTAAAATCTATAATATGGTTCAGTTGTTAGTTGGCTATGATTAACACCCCTACTAATGTGTTCGGAACCTTTTATTTTTTATGTTCTTCAAATTGAAAAAACCCGATGAGTTCAGAGTAGCTCTGGTAGTGGCTCTGGCGAGAGTTAGCGAGACTACAGCGAGATAGGGTAAATTATTCACGGAAATCTGGCCAGGAAGTGACTAGCACGTGGAGACATGGTAAACAGTTATGTTGCGTTTCAGTTTTTACCACCCTATAATATCTGTAGAAATGCACTTCATTCAATCTCTCGTACATTCATTCAACTTAAGGAGGCTGGGGGTCAACAGATTGTTTTTTTTATTAACCACCAGATATAACTTATTTTTTAGATATTATATCTTGAGCTGTCAATTATCATTTGGCAAAGAAAAATTTCATTCATTTTAGATATAAAATTTGATCATTTTTGTATATCTTTACATGGAGCTCTTCTTTTTAAGGAGGTCGAAATAGTCTAAAAATGGCTGCCACCCCCAGTCTCTTTAAATAAAAATATAACTATTCTCTATATTACAATTTTCTGCAGTCATGAATTAAAATTTATTTTTGAAAAAATATTTTTACAAGGGAACCGGGACTATATTTTTGGCGTCAGATTAGCAAATGAGGCACCAGCCTAATTTTAACTGACCAATCAGTTGAATGAGTATTGCATTATGGGTTACTACGAATACCACAGGAATTTTACGGTTGAAAAAAAGAAAATCTTATGGTAAACGAAAAAGCATTTTTTTAAAATTCTATATTATTTTCACGCTCAAATGACAAATAATTTATTTGTTAAAATAAACGGTAAAAGTCTAGGTTTCTAAGAGTCAAAATGCAAAGCGATTTGCGTCTGTATTAATTCCATTGTTCAATTGTTGTACTATCGGCGAATACAATTGTCAGGTGGATTCCCTGGCCAAAACACGTGATTAAGAGTATAGTTATGAAAACAAAGTTTTGTCTATTTAAGGTAGGATTCTTCTCTAGTTTCCGACTAGATGAAATATTCAAAGTATATTTGCTTATATGTCTTATATATTTAGGTGTAAGAGATTTAAAAGACCATATTTTTCTTTCCTCCTCACAATTGTACAACTTTTGATAGAAATGGTAAACTGCACTTGAAAGCTAACAGGGGCTATATTTTTGGCGGAATGGTGGCGTATGAAAATATCTTCTTTTCTGCCTCTCAAAATTATTATAGGACATTGAATTTAGTTATAATTTTTACGCAATCAAAGATTAGACGAAATTTTCAAATGTAAGTCAAATTAATAATAAGAGACTAATGTTTCAAAATATATCAAATAAATAAGATTTTTCATACATACTAGAACTACACTGGCTTTTAAATGCTTCAAATCGAAGTACAGATTTGAGCCAAAAATCCTTAAAAAGTGTTATTTCTCTCTTAGTAAACCATCAAAACTTTTAGTTTTTGTATCATTTTGTACCTTTATGTGAAATATTGACTACATGTGAAAATGAGAAAAAGTTAAATATAGGAAGCATATAAAAATAACTAATACATGTATATCCTAATAATTTAAGAAAAGTAGAGGAAATTCGGATTAGCAAATATCAATTTTATTTGAATTATCTATGTCAATTTGGTAATATCGATCATCATTTAGGCCCTATATGGTCGTATCTTTTTATGCAAAAAGAAAAACATTCAATTTTTTGAATTACAAGTATAGTGATCGCATGATTGGAAACAGTAATTTTTTATTCTTAATGGCCAGGAAAAAGGTAATGACCTTGACTTGACCTTGCCTCTAATTTCAAACGGTCAAAAATAATCTCACAGACACAAACACTTAGTGATATTGTTCTCTTGATTCTGTGAAAATTTCATTAATTTTTAAATACAAGAAATGTGAGAAGAATCCTACCTTAAATGCTGCTCGTTTTTTTTACTCTTGAAGCGTTGGTGTTCTAAACTAGACAAAGACTACATTTTATTACACATATTTTTTTCTAGTTAACAACAAATCTTTCATAGATTCTAATCTTTGTATTTTGTTCATAACAACATTTTTTTACTCCATTGACATGATCATAAATTGAAAAGAGCCACGTGTTCGAAGTAGAATGTAAACATGTACATGTATTTGGCGTAAACGTTGCTATTCGTAATAGTAAGATATTTTGAAGAGAAATCTTGAAGTTCGTCATGAAGATTGGGCGGAGCGAAGCGAAGCAATTTTTTTTAAATCGCTCTCGGAAAAACGTGATGCATTTTCCCAAGAATTTTACACTCTTAATACAATATGAACCTCATTATCTGCTAACTCCATGCTCACATTCATATACAGAATAAGGTTTTTTCAACTCCATTATACAAGTCCGTTTGTTGACAGCTTTGTCTTTGTCAGTGAAAAGTCAATATTACGTGACTATTCCGTGGTCAAAAAAAAATCAACTCTGAGGTGTGTTCACGTATTGTCAAACTTTCCAACTTATACAACTTCGAAATATATGCTACTCACGTTCTACGATCAATGTACATGAGGGTTTATATAGCAGATAAATGATAAAAAAAGTGCAACTTTAAATTTGTTTTTGGTTTATACAATGCAACTTTTAATTTCTAGTAAAAAATAAATGAGCAGCAACTAATTTAACCAGTTACATCGCAAATTAACGAATATCGAGTTAAAAAACTTGAGTCTTATTTACTTGTTACGACTTTGTGAGCGGTTTTTCAAAGTACTATTTAAGAAGGAAAACTGACTTTGTTTGTTAATGTGAGCATGGACAATCTTAATTAGTACCTAATCTTCGTATTTTTCATAACACATTTCAAAAAAAATGTTAGCTGACTTTCCTGCAGTCATTTGAAATCGCGTCCTAAATTTCCCTGACCCACGTGTTTGTAGTAAAAATAAACATGTAGTAGACCATCATGCTTTTCGGCTCATTAACTGGATTAGACCATTGTTTGCTGTCAGCACCTCTGTGCGCAATCGCAACAATATCCATATAAGGTAGTTTCCTCGACCTGATGAAGAGAAATCTTCGTCATGAACAGGTCGAGGAAACAACCTTATATGGATATAAATATAATGTATCAGTTGAAAATCGCTTTAAAATTGGTTAAAAATAAAGTCACACAAAAAACTTTGGAATGAATTTGTGAAATAACATTCCATATTACCTGTAAAAGGAATTTTTGTGACACAGGGGGGGGGGAAGATGTTTTTAAAATATTTTCCGTTTTTCGTTGATTTCTATAGTGAAAAACACAAGTTTTCTTACATCAATTTTTTTTCGATTTTAGTGCTGATCAGTTGGAATTTTCTCGTACTTTCGAATAATGATAGACAGAGTTGGGGGATTAGATGTATATTTTGATATATTGGTAAAAAAAAATACAATATTAACGCAAAAAATTATGTAAATTTTACATTGACCGTTTTAAAAATATATATTGAAACCTATTATTAAAATTCCTTGCATAAAATAACGGAAAATATTCTCTAAGTAAAAATATGTTGAGCTTAAGTTCCAAGATATGAAAGTCAATTTTGTAGATTTGAGAATGTTCATCTAAATATCCTTCCATTACAAAACCAGAAGTCTCTGTCGAGACTGAAGCTCTACTGGTTTGTACTTATAGCAAAGGAAGAGAAAAGTACTTAAGCAGTTGGGAATTGAAACTTTACAACCGCAATAAATAGAATAATGATCCTTCATAAAGTCTCTTTATGTTCTTAGTGTAGTCTACTTGTGTGCAAAGTTAAATTGAAATCAGACCAAAACTGTAGGAAGAGTAGCATTGTGAAACAATTTTAAAGAAATTTCTATTTTTAGTAACCACGGCAACATCGTTCATCGAAATCAAAAACCGATAGACAGAATTATGGATCTTAGTGTAGTCTACATAACTGTGCCAAGTTATATTGAAATCAGACCAAACCTGTAGGAGAAGGAGCATTTTGAAACAATTTTACAGAAATTTCTTTTTTTAGTAACCACGTCAACACCGTTCATCGAAATCAAAATCCTATATATAGAATTATATCTTAGTGTGGTCTATTTGTGTGCCAAGTTATATTGAAATCAGACCAAAACTGTAGGAGAAGGAGCATTTTGAAACAATTTTACAGAAATTTCTATTTTTAGTAACCACGGCAACACCGTTCATCGAAATTAAAAACCGATACATAGAATTATGGATCTTAGTGTAGTCTACTTGTGTGCCAAGTTATATTGAAATCAGACCAAAACTGTAGGAGAAGGAGCATTTTGAAACAATTTTACAGAAATTTGTATTCTTAGTAACCACGTCAACACCGTTCATCAAAATCAAAAACCTATATATAGAATTATGGATCTTAGTGTAGTCTACATAACTGTGCCAAGTTATGTAGAAATCAGACCAAAACTGTAGGAGGAGTAGCATTTTGAAACAATTTTACAGACATTTCTATTTTTAGTAACCACGGCAACACCGTTCATCGAAATCAAAAACCGATACAAAAAATTATGGATCTTAGTGTAGTCTACTTGTGTGCCAAGTTATATTGAAATCAGACAAAAACTGTAGGAGGAGTAGCATTTTGAAAGAATTTCACAGAATTTTCTATTTTTAGTAACCACGGCAACATCGTTTATCGAAATCAAAAACCGATATACGGAATTATGGATCTTAGTGTAGTCTACTTGAGTGCCAAGTTATATTGAAATCAGACCAAAACTGTAGGAGGAATAGCATTTTGAAAAATTGTTTAGACAGATGGACAGACAGACAGACGGACCCCGGATGCATTACTATCGCATAAGCTCTTCTGGTCTCTGACCAGTAGAGCTAAAAATTGTTCCCCATAAAACTTGCTTCTTTTTGATTTTGTAAGCAGTTTTCACATTTGAATATTGTATATATTTGCTTTGTTTAACTCAAATTCTATATCAAAATTCAAATAAAAATTTAACTGTAATAGGGTTATGAAGTTCGACACATTAAAATAGCTTTCCTTTCTATGCATTTCACTAACTAAAAGGATGGGAATATATATTATTACATAAATCTTTGCTGCAACCCGTTATAACGCAAATAAATACACTGAACCAAAGTTCTAAGTGTTAATCTAACATTTTATTTTATCTTAAAGAACAAAATAAATAATTTCTTTAATTCATGGTTAATGATTGCATATTTCAGTTTGAAGTTGCGTAAAGTCCATGTAAGTATCTCGTCAGAAGTTTATGCAAAGTGTCAAGGAAATGGTGTACCCTCAAAATGAAAATTCACACAAAATAATCTCCATTGGGTAAGACCACCACTCGCTCTAATTACTGAAAGACATTCTTTACTGTTGGATACCATGTACCCCTGAATAGAAGACTGACCCATCTGCTGCAATACCTACTGCATAGATCTTTCCAAACCGTTGAAATTGAGTGGAAGGGGGGGGGATGGGGGAGGGGATTTGACATTCCTTATAAAAATCCCAAATGTGTACAATGGGATTCACATCCGGGGATTTGACAGTGCATCATCATACTGAGGCCTTTTGGTCAATATCCTTGCATGGGCGTTTAGCACATAAGGACGCCGCTTTGAGGATAATTCACACTACTTCACGAGCACCGATTTCTTATCACTTTTTTACGATTGAAATTGTTTATTTTCATGTTTCTAAGATTGTTTCAAGACAATTTAACACTCTTTAAACCTGCTGTGATGCGAAATTTTGGCCTCAGACGAAGATCAAGGTCACTTCTGGTTTAGTTAAATTTTGTCCAAAGCTTTCAAATTGTGATAAATTGGCGATGAAAATGACGCACAGCCTATTAATTAAACCATAAAATGCTTTCTTTGTTTGATATTACTGGAATGAACGGAAGCAGCTGTTGCAGAAAAAATACATAACCCGCGTAAGCGGGTTGTGTAAATTTTTTCTGCAATAGCTGCGACCGTTCATTCCAGTAATAACTAACAAAGAAAGACATTTTATTGTTCATATTTATATCTGTTTAAATAATCAATTAAAGTAGGATTAAAAAGATTAACTATTGTATTAATGATACGAACGTCTTTATACGTTTCATTGATGGAACAGCCACTGATTAAGAAATCTGTACAGGAGACATGCCTACTGTAGTTTATGCAGTGATGAACGCAATGGGGTTTCTTAAGAAATAAAGGAGAAAATATTCAGTGGATGTAAATATTAGAAAAAGGGGTTTAAATGGGTTTTGATATTTTTTGTTAATTTTTAAACGTAATATCAAGGACAATTCAAAATTAAAATAAAAGCGAGTAAAACATGGTGCAAGGATGATCCAGATATCAACACTCCAACGGTTCTCCCATCATTCTAAATGGTCATTTTGCCAACGTTATGTGTTTTTAGTGAGGCCAGTTTTTAAAATTTGATAATGATCACAAAAAGATTCTTCTTTCACAAAACACGTGCCGCCAAGTACAGATTTTCTTTCAAGAATTGTTGTGAAGATTCTTTTGTTGTAATAATTTGAAAATATCATAAATTATCAATCTATAAAGTAGCTTTTGAATAAAAACAATTATTAGAGTGAACACTTAGAAGTTTTGTTAAGTGTACATGTTTTAAAACACAATGAAACACTACAATTTACATATATACCAGCCACGTAGCATCGTTTTTGAAAGTGGGGGGGGGGGGGCAGTCAGAGAAAATATTTTTTTACTTACCTGAAAAAGTTGACAATCAAAAAATAAAAGAAAAAGAAAAGAAAAAGGAAACTTGCCCAAAGTCGAAAATCCTATTTCGTG
>PRKT01000064.1:1219129-1232134 GCA_003671525.1 Saccostrea glomerata | reverse complement strand
TACTACCACCCCCCTTTTTGCTACCTGCCTGTATACATGTATTGTACCTGCAGTGAGGTCAACAATAGGCCAGTAATTTCTATTCGACTTGTTTGAATCTATTATTGTTGTCTTTTTTGCGTCCGAGTTGATAGATCTGAGGCGTATATTGTTTTTGTCTTGTCTCTCTGTTTGTTTGTTTATCTGTTTGTCTGTCTGTTGTCAACTTTAACCTGAGCCATAACTTTTTAACCATAGGAGATAGAGACTTTATATTTGGTATACATACTCTACTAATTAAATTCTTTCAAATGACTTTAATGACCTTGTGACCCTAACTGTGACCTATATGCTAAAATAGCTTTTTCGAACTTTCGCCATAACTTTTGAACCATAGATGATACAGTCTTCATATCTGGTATACATACTGCACTAATTAAATTCTTTCAAACGACACCGAGTTCAATAACCTTGTGACTTTGACTGTGATCTATAAACTAAAAAAAGCTTTTTCGAAATTGTTGCAGCCGGGCGCAAAGTGTTTCACAAACACATCTTGTTCATCATAAATTAATAACAATAGAAGAGGAAGCATATGAAATTTGTACTGCATTTGTTAAAATGTGACTTTCCGCATTTTTTCAGTTATTCTATTATTTAAACTATCAAGGAAAGCAACGATGGCATCAAACAAAGCAACTGTTAAATCAATACATTAGTACGCATGAATGCACATCAGTGGTTTTCATCCCTAGACATATGTAGAGACTTTTAAAAAAGCAGATTTTCCATAAAGAGAAACCAGGAAACCATGCAAGACTAATTTATAAAATATTTAACTCTAGTAAAAAGTATTGAGTTACAGAAACTATATCTTCTTCCCTGTGACTGGTTTATTTTGCCGAATAAAGCTAAATTGCTTTTGAGTTTCCTTGTATCAGATGCATCTTGAGATTTAAAAAAAAATACGGAAATAAATCTGATTTTTATTTTATGGTTATTTATTTTCAAATATATCTTGAAGTTGAATACGATTCGTAAAAAGAAGAGGGATTATGCTCGCCCGTCATATTAATCTTGCCAAAATTCTCTTTTTCTGGCCCCTATATAAGCGTCGGTCTTAGTTCTGTACTGTATTTCGCTTCAGGTTTAATGGAAGTCTATTTTATTGTCATTGTTGCACTTGGAAGTGACAATTAAAGACTTCTGTATGCCTTTTTCACGTCAGAAAAAAGTAACCAGATATTTGATATTTGAGGAAACTATAGCTAATATGGCATAATCAAAGAAACGTTTTCAGCTCTAAAAATTAAATTTAAAAATAAACTGCAAATATCATAAATAGTCCAATCTTTCAATTTTTGCGGCTTCTGTAATTGCTCAAAGTTAATACTAGTTGAAACTTTCTAAACGAGCCTTCTTGATTTACAGGTATTTTCTCTTAAATACGAGATTGTCCTTTGGTGAAGGATTAACAGTGACCGTGCCATATAAAAGGCACATTAACGAACAAGTATAATTATATTCATAAATACTAGTACACATACACCATAGATGTATTTTCAGTCCTACCTGCAGGATGTCTGATTTAGCATGAGTTAATTACTCAGAACCACGAGTAATGTACAGATATGTTTTAAACATTTTAAACTTTACTTTTTGTCACAATTTACAATTTCTTTTTCAATAGTAAAATTCAATTGATTGAATTAAAGGATTTTTTAATCAATAATAATAAGGATTTGTTGCATGAATAGGCGAGCATAAAACCTGCATTAAAGGCATTTAAAATACATTGAAGAAATTCAACGACACCAAAGCAAGTAGGTCTCCCTGTGAACAATATTTTCTTCTGCAAAGGAGCCAAATTCAGACATCCCTGTTTTTTGAAAATTTAGAAATCTTTGTCTGAGTAAATCAGATAGATAAAAAGACTTTTTTCTTCCTATCAAGGTATGCATAGTACACTTGAAAGAGTATTGATTTGAACATGAGTTTCTGTGCATAGAAATGATATATTTGCTAGATTTTCTATCGATAACTTTATCAAAAAGCAATATTCAGTTTACAACAGCTGTGCAATTCATAGCAGTATTGCACATTTGCATCTGATACTGCCTTACCTGTTTACACGCAGTCGTACCTTTAAGATCGAGGGCATAACAATGTTTATCCTGTCTGTCCTTCACACCTACACGTCTGGGAAACCATCAATAAACCTCTCTAGTTGAATTAAAGCACCGTTTTTCTACAAATTTCAAAAATGATATTAAAAACTAGCACCTTTAAAATGTTTTTGCTTGCAATATTTTGTTTAAGATCCACGCGAACTTGGCAGTTCTTTACCTTTATGATGTAAAATAAGAAACCCCATTATGTCATCCATTCATTATAATATATGAATACCCGCGAACAAAATTGTTTTACATTCAGCTAGCTTTAAGAAGACAGGAGTTCTGTCGACTCCCTTGAGCCAGGGAGAGGGGCGTTACTGATATCATACACTAAGGCAATGGTGGAAAAAACTTACTTGCGGAAAGCTATCAGCCTTAAATTTCAAGATTCCGTGGAAATGATAATAGTTAAAGGGGATCAATGGAAGATTTACGAAGTTCCTGAAAATTTACGTGCATATTGAAAATTGTAGTGCATCATATAATACATCCTCTAAATGACATTGTTAGCATTATTATACAATTTATGGACTATTTTGGTGACTAATATGGTTTGTTATTCACCAGAAACATCGATATTGGCCGAGGCGTAGCTGAAGTCAATATTGATACTTTTCTGGTAAATAACAAACCATTTATACCATCAAAAGAGTCCGACATTATTTACAAACAGAAAATGCACATAAAAACAAGAAATAAACGCAAAAAATCTAAGACCTCGAAAGGAGTAATACATGTCGGCCACGAGTTTCGAGTGTGCAATCGGGTGTAACGAAATTGAACGGTTTATATACCCGTCTGAGAGTGCCTACTTATGAGAAGTGTTCAGCTTTAAGACGGGCCTAAATCGCGTTTCAGAAAGCGGTGATAGACTGGACCCATGACTAAGACCTCTCCGCTAGGTACTAAGCGTGCGCAGATCGCATTTAATTTGGTTTAGATCACAATAATATCACACTTGAACCTAAATAAAGGATGTAAATCACAGGAAGCACGAGCACACTTGCATGTTTTCCCTTTTCACAGTCTTTCAAACAGATCTATTACGCAAACCCATCTGTATTTTTAAGTTCAAAGCATTAACATACACTGTAGTAGCGGATTCAGAAATCTTGAAAAAGGGGCGAAATTGGGTCGGGTTACATGTAGGAGCCCACAGCCACACTAAAAAAACTGATTAAGTCAATCTTTTATTATAATTTTGGACACAGCTTACCTCCTACTCTACATCCATAAGTGTTATATTAGATACCTACCTTAAAATAAAATGATGTACAGACATGTTTATACATACATGCACTTGCTAAATTTTTAAATAAAAAGGAATTTTCCTATATATGAGTAAAAGGCATCTATGGCTAGACTGGAACAGGCTCGTAGCTAAAGTGGGGGGGGGCAACCAGTATCTGAACAAGTTACAGAGCCCCCCACCAACAGACGTACTGTTAAAAAATTATCAGTTATGAAATCATAATTATCATAAAAAGAATTATTTTTATCTTTAGCAATGATCAGACCTATAAATGGTTTTCCTTGGCCCCCGTTTTTGTGTTAAAATTTAGACGTAAATAAACCTCAACGGATTTAGGTTTTGTGAAAGAATAAAACTTATATATTTATTTCATCTTTATATTGATTTTTGTAATATGCAGAGAGGTGAGGGTTTTAAATACTTAAGTTTTAAACAAATCTTTAAAAAATGACATTTTTAACGCACTAAAGTACATATATAAGCGACGATTTTATATACGTGCGAGCCTTGAACAAGAAAGAAATTTACACATGTAAAACATTTTCTGAATATGTGCCTAAAATGTCCCATACCATATACTGATATAATTCTTTATAAAATTTCAATCTATTTATTAAATATGAATAAGATATATATTGACATTCAAGGTGATACATGTATCTGCATTTATGATACATGTATACCATTTTTTGACATACAGTTTTACATTGATATCGTTATGATAATTTAGATAGGCCATGTACAAATAGTACATAATTATGTTTATACATCATTTGCACTATAACACACGCATTCTCAATTTAAATGGAAATATTTTAGAAATGTATAAAAATTACTAGATTCTTTTCCTGCAATATGGTTAACAAGAATAAGGTTTAAAACTATTAAGTTTTTGCAAGCCATTAAGAAAAAACGATTAACCCATTCACACTTCTCACCTCTCGACAATGAGTGAACAGTCTTAAGAACAGAATAATTTAAGTTTAATACTCCAACATTTTACAGATTCAATTTTTTATGTTTTATTAACATCGTATTTAAATACATACATTTACAGGGGAAAATTAAAGAAATATTGACTTGGTTGATGGCATGATTATGGTTACCGAATATTTCTCATTATCGGAAATATTTTTTTAACAAGAGGCCCACGGGTCTTATAGGTCACCTGAGTATTGTGCAACAACTTTCAAAGAATTAAATTTGATAAGTGTTTTAATCCAGAGGCCATGAAATACGCAATTCACAATTTTGAAAGAGGAACCATTGCTTATCATAGTTGTAGACTTAGAGCATGCTTTATTTACTTTATACTCAGAGGTAGATCAGAAAAACATTTAGAGAAAATGCACTTCCACTTTATAACCAGTTGTGCATCTCATCCCAAACGAACCACTGATCCTGGGGCCACATATTTCAAAATTTCGCAAATTTTATCATAAAATGGTTGATTAACACCAAAGAGTAGATTTCAAAGCATTAATTTATTTTCAGACTTTGTACCCACTCCCCCTCACCCCCGACCCAGGGAGAGGGGGCATAAAAAAATAAGCATTTTGCTAGATGCACCTTTCTTCATCATAAATATATATATTTGGATTACTGGTATAATACCCAGGACCAAAGGAAAGATTTTCAAAGAATTAATGTATTTCCACTACATAATCAATAGAGCCCCGCTCTTACACCAGAACCCTTGATCCTTGGGCCATAAAATTCACAATTTTGGAAGAGGCACTCTTGCTTATATATAACTATGTACTAAGTTTATTCAATACTCAGGAGCAGAGAAGAAGATTTTAAAAGAATTAATTCATTTTTACTATATGATCAATAGGGCCCCGCCCTAACATCAGAACCCCTGCCCCTGGGGCCATAAAATTTATAATTTTGGAAGATACACTCTTGATCAACATAACTATTTACTTATATAGTTTATTATATACCCAGAAGCAGAGAAGAAGATTTTCAAAGAATTAATGTATTTTCACTACATGATCAATAGAGCCCAACCCTAACACCAGAACCCCTGACCCTGGGGTCACAAAATTTCATAATTTTTGAAGAGGCACTCTTGCTCATCATAACTATGTACTTAGTTAGTTTAGTTAATACTCAGAAGTAGAGAAGAAGATTTTCACAGAATAAATGCATTTTCACTATATAACCACTAGAGGCCCACCCTAACACCAGAACCCTTGACCCCGGGGCCATAAAATTCTCAATTTCTTAAGAGGCACTCTTAGTCATCATAACTATGTGCTTGGTTAGTTTATTTAATACACAGGAGCAGAGAAGAAGATTTTCAAAGAAATCATGCATTTTCACAATATGATCTATATAGCCCCACCCTAGCACTAGAACCCTGACCATGGGGCCATGAATTTAACAATTTTGGTAGAGGACTCAATGCTCATTACATTCATGCCAACAGTTTGCCTGCTTGATGTCCATGAGTTTAGAAGATTTTTAATCACTGCACTAATTTTGGTGGTTTTGGCCCCACCTCTCAGACCCCAGGGTGGCTGGGACCACGAAATTCACAATTTTCGTTCTTTTCATTCATAGATGCTTTGTGCTAAAATTGGTTGAAATTGGTGCAGCGGATTCAGAGAAGAAGCTGAAAATGTTCAAATGTTAACACACGACGCCGGACGAAAATGGATAGTAATAGCCTAATAGGTCACATGAGTAACTCAGGTGACCTAAAAATATTGTCTGAGGATTTATTGAAACATTATTTATTAAAAATATTATCCGGGACCTAGCATCGTTTTTAAAAAGTGAATGGGGATCGGGGAGGGAGTTAAGTAATTGAGTGAGCAAAATATTAAGCTGAGAATAGAAATGCTAAAAGTAGGCGTCAGCCCATAAATTATACACCTTTTTAAACAGAAAAACTTTTTATTGCCAAACGTTGCACCCCCCCATCCCTCAACGCGTGCCTACATTTATAACTAGGACTGCCCAAACGGGACAAAATACCCCCGCTGGGTTTTTCAGAAGTACGTTTTTCCATAATAAAGATATGTATCAAACACAAATTATTAAATTTTTCTAGCAGTGACCTTGAACTTCTCCAAATGACCTTGGGTCAAGGTTATGACACACCCTTGGGTCATGGGCAATCTTTGTGTGAAATGAGAACCTACCAAGTTTATCCATAAGAAAGATATGAACCGGACACGAATTATGAAATTTTTCTACCAGTGACCTTGAACTTCCCCAAATGACATTTGGTCAAGATCATGACACACCCTTGGGTCATGGGCAATCTTTGTGTGAAATGAGAGCCTACCAAATTTATCCCATATGGAGAAATGACGTGCAGTTTATTCATGAGGTTGCTCCCACGTGATTTACTTCTCATTAATATTCATAAGATCCTGCAAAAACTCAAATTATACCATTTCTTTAATTTTTAATATAAAAACATGCAATACTTTTTTATTTGAATTTGTTTAAGCACTCGACATATCTAAATGGGTAGAATTTAGCGTTATCGTCAGTTGGCAATTAATGATACCGTATGTTTCAATAATTAGTAGGTCAGGCGAATGCAAAAATTGCCGTTTTTAAATTTAAAAGGCGGTCGTAACTCTTCATACAATTTTATAACAGCAATATTTTCTAAAAATAGACCTTCGTTTGCACCTATTAATCGGCGGAAGAACTCTGTCATCATGCAATAAACACTCACACTTAATCACCAAAAATGATAAAAACACTAATTCAGTTCTCTTTTCTTCATTAAAACAGTGTACTCTCGCTTCGAATTTTCAAATCAAAAAGGCGGTCGCAACTTTCACTTTGGCATCAACATCATGGTTATTTCCGGTAGAGGATATAAACGAAAAACAAAAGATCGGCGGAAGAACTTTATCCGAAATAGTTAGAATATAAAAATAATTTTTTGTAAGTTCTCTATATAATCCTTTATAGAATCTGCCGCCATTATAGCTCCAATATGGCGAATATGTAAATGAGCAGAATGAACACCATTTCTCCATATGCATAAGAAAGATATGGACCGAACACGAATTATGAAATTTTTCTTCCAGTGACCTTGAACTTCCCCAAATGACTTTGGATCAAGGTCATGACACACCCTTGGGTCATGAGCAATCTTAGTGTGGAGTGGTAGATTCTAATGTCCCTCGGTAAGAAAGATATGGACCGGACACGATTGCACAGACAGACGGACAAGGTGATTCCTATATACCCCACCAAACTTCGTTTGCGGGGAGTATAAAAAATAAAATCTGACACTTCTTAAATTTTTACCGAACTGGAATTCTAAATTCTTCATTACAAATTTTTAGTTTATCCAACCTTTTGCGGAAAAAAAGTTTGCATCTCTTCTTGTCTACATAATATAACATGTATATGTTGTTTATTAATTTTCATGATTTTTCGCATATCATATAATTATGTGCACATATATGAATAAGTATTATATCGCATAAGTATATAATAATATATTTTTTGAACTCTTTATAATTACAGTGTACAACACTTTCCCTTTTCCCAAGTTGTTTACAGACTAAGAACTAATGCCTACTCATAAGCAGGCCTAGATTTAAATCAATATTTAGTCTCGACTAAGTCTCGGCCTTTTTGTGAAACGCAACTTAGTCCGACTTCCGGGTTAAGTCGCTGATTTAGTCCGGACTAAGCTTACGCCTGGTCGTAGGCCTTTTTGAGAAACGAGTTCCTGGACATCAAGCAGGCAAACTGTTGGCATGAATGTAATGAGCATTGAGTCCTCTAACCAAACTGAAATTCATGGCCCCATGGTCAGGGGTTCTGGTGTTAGGAAGGGGCTCTATTAATCATATAGGGAAAATCTCCGCTTCTTGGTATTAACTAAACTAACTAAGTACATACCGTTAGTTATGTTGAGCAAGAGTGCCTCTTCCAAAAATTGTAAATTTTATGGTCCAAGGGTCAGGGGTTTTGGTGTAAGGGCGGGGCTCTATTGATCATATAGGGAAAATGCATTAATTCTTTGAAAATCTTCTCTGCTTCTGGGTATTAAATAAACTAAGTACATAGTAATGTTGAGCAAGAGTGCCTCTTCCAAAACTATGACATTTATGCACCCCAGTTTCAAGAGATCTGGTGTTAGGGCGAGGCTCTATTGATCTAAAGTGAAAATGCACTAATTCATTGGGTATTAAATAAACTAATTAAGTACACAGTTATGCTGAACAAGAGTGTCTCTTCCAAAATTGTGAATTTTATGGCTCAGGGTCAGGGGCTCTGGTGTTAGGGTGGGGCTCTATTTATCATATAGAAAAAACTCTTTTAAAATCTTCTCTGCTTCTGGGTATTAAATAAAGTATTTCAGTACATAGTTATGATGAGCAAGAGTGACTCTTTCAGAGTTGTGACATTTATGGCCCCAGAGTCAGGGTTCAGGTGTTTAGGCGGGGCTCTATCGATTATATAGTGAAAATACATAATTCTCTGAAAATATCTTCCTTTGCTTCTTGGTTTTATGATCCAAATATATATCTATTCATGATGAAGAAAGGTGCATCCACCAAAATAATTATTTTTCATGCAACCCTGGGTCGGAAGGGGGGGGGAGTACATAGTTTGAAATTAATTAATGCTTTGAAATCTGCACGTTGGTATTAATCAACCATTTAAGTTAAAATTTGCAAAATCTTGAAATATGTGGTCCCAGGGTCATTGGTTCCTTTGGGGTGACGTGCACAACTGGTTATAAAGTAGAAGTGAATTTCTCTTTTTTACTCTGATCTACCTCTGGGTATTAAGTAAATAGAGTAAGCATGCAAAGTCTATAATTATAATAAGCAATGGTGCATTTTTATACCCCCCGCCGCAAACGAAGTTTGAGGGGTATATAGGAATCACATTGTCCGCCTGACCGCCTGTCTAGCTATCCGTCTGTCGGTATGTATGTCTGTCCGTCTAGCTGTGCAAACGTGTCCGGTCTATATCTTTCATACGGAGGAACATTAGAATCTACTACTCCATGCAAAGATTGTCCATGACCCACAGGTGTGTCATGACCTTGACCCAAGGTCATTTGGGGAAGTTCAAGATCACTGGAATAATAATAAATTGTGTCCGGTCCATATCTTTCTTATGGATAAATTTGGTAGGTTCTCATTTCACACAAAGATTGCCTATGACCTATGGATGTGTTATGGCCTTGACCCAAGGTCATTTGGGTAGTTCGAGGTCAATGGAAGAAAAATTTCATAATTCGTGTCCGGTCCATATCTTTCTTGTGGATAAACTTGGTAGGTTCTCATTTCATACAAAGATTGCCCATGATCCAAGGGTGTGTCATGACCTTGAACCAAGGTCATTTGGGGAAGTTCGATGTCACTGAAAGAACAATTGTATGTCTCATGTTTGATACATATTTTTATTGTGGCAAAACTTGCCTCCGAAAACCCCAGCGGGGGGTATTTTGTCTCGTTTGGACAGTTTTAGTTCAAAATTGTGAATTTTATAGCCTCTAGTTTAAAACGCGAAGCAGAATTTCATTCTTTGAAAGTTGTTACACAATACTCTGGTGACCTATAAGGCCCGTGGGCCTCTTGTTCTGTCAGTTACCTTGAACTTGCATTAATGACCATGTTAAAACCACGACACACCCTCAAGTCATAAGGAATCTTTGTGTAAAATGGAAACTAAACACGTTTATCAGTAAGAAAGATATTGCCCAGGCACAAATTATTAATTTTCTTCTTTCAGTGACCTTAAACTTGCACAAATGACTTTGGGTCAAGGTCGAGACACACCCTCAAGACATAAACATTTTTTGTGTATAACAGGAACCTACAATGTACCAAATTTATCCATGAAAAGGATATGGACCGGTCATGATTTATAGTTTTTTCTTTCAGTAACCTTGAACTTAAAGACCTCTGGTCGTGAACAATCGTTGTGTAAATTAAAAGTAGTTCATTCTAATGTTCCTCCGTAGATAAGATATTGACCGGACAGACGGACTCGTTGATTCCTATATACCCCCCTCCCCCCAACTAGCGGGGGGATGTTTAAGAGAAATATTAAAACTACTCTATCAAACCACAGGAGTCTGAAGTTTTTATCGTCCAAAAAAAAAAAGCCAGAAAAAAATTCCCACCCTCAACTAAAAAACACCAGGATGGCAACCTGTTTTGGGGGGACCCACCTAAACAAATATATCTGGGCTTGGTCAGAAAAAATTCCCGACTAATTCAGTATCCAAAGCGTTTGTGTTATTTATTCAAGTTGAACCAGAAACTTGTGAGCCAATGATCACTAGTACATTGTAAAACACCCGTTCTGATGTAAATAAAAACTATCATGTTAATATACACAAGTTCAATTACAGGCAGATGCACAGAAAAATTTGAAGTTCAGATTCATATCAAAATTATTCCCACAATATGACATGCCTCAACAAAGAGTGTACTTACATTAAGCATCAGTTATGAATGGTTAATGAGAAAACTGCGATGAAAATTTTATATATATGAAACGCACAGACAAAAAGGAAGTTGACACTGGATTTGAACAAAAATGTATCCTACCGTATGGTATGCCTTAGGAAAGATTGTGTTAAAATTTCAAGCATCTGTGATGAGTAGTTGCTGAGAAAACTCCAACGAAATTGTGTTATGTATGAAACGGAGAGACACAAAGACAAACAGGAAGTTGATATCGGATTTCCAACAAAAATGTACCCCACCATATGCATACACACATGTAGGATGCCTCAGAGAAAATTGTATTAAAATTTCAAGCATCTACAATAAGTAGTTGCTGAGAAAACTGCGACGAAAATTTGTTACGGACAGACACACAAGGGTAAAACAGTATACCCCCTCTCCTTCAGAGCAGGGGTATAAAAAATCCAATCCGCTTGACGACTACGGGCCGTTTTGACCATTTTTCCACTTTGACAGCTCATCCCGGACTCCATGCCACTAATACGGAAGTGAACTCCGCAGTGATTGGTTGGTTGATTGATTGTATATTGTTTAACGTCCATCTCCAGAACATTTCCCTGATATGGAGACGTCATCATTGCCGGTGAAGGGCTGCAAATTTAGGCCTTTGCAGGGAGGGATCTTTATCGTGCCACACCTGCTGTCACAAAGGGGTCTCGGTTTATAGGGTCTCATCCGAAAGACCGCCCCATTTAGTCGCCTTTTACGACAAGCAAGGGGGTATTGAGGACCTATTTTAACCCGGATCCCCAAGGGGCAACTCAGCAGTGAATAATTGACGTAATTGATGAAAAGAAAAAAATGCATTGAAAACTTCATGTACAATATCATGTTACCATTTCTGATTAATATTTTTTTTTTGATACAAAATAATGCCTGATAAGGTCCCTTAGTTAGCTCTTTGTTGACTTGGCTTTTTAGTGATTTAAATTTGGCGCCTTATAAAAACTGAATTATCTCTCCCTTGTACATATCGTTATATAAGTAAAAAAGAATTTATAACTTTTTGTAGTTTTTTAAAAATATATTTCAAATAACAGAATAAAAAATTACGTTGAACAATTATCAATTTTTAATTTTATTTGAGCAAGCTTTTAGACGTCAAATATACACTGCGATATCACTTCCGGTTTAGTGGCATGGAGTTTAGCATGTAGAAAAAGAGCCAGAAATAGCCCGTAGTCGTCAAGCAGATTGGATTTCTTAACTTGAAAAAATAACAAAACACTCCGGATACTGAATTTGTCGGGAATTTTTTCTGGCTAAGCCCAGATCTTTTTGTTTAGGTGCCCCCCCCCCCAAACACGTTGCCATCCTGGTGTTTTTCTAGTAAGGGTGGGATTTTTTTCCGGCCTTTTTTTTTTCGATAAAAACTTTAGAATTCTGTGATCAAACATTTTATCTTTCCTTGTTACTTGTCAAACAGACGATACGATACGAAAATGCTATCATTTTAACTAACTGTCTGAATCGACAAGTATTGAAAATTTAATAATGAATTTTGCTCGCCTAAGAACTGTGGTTAGGAAAATAGCAAAAATCAATCAAGCTTTGGAAAGCTTAAAATAGATGTGGTCCCGACCTACCCCTAAAAGGCAGAGGGGGCGGGTAAGTTATGAATTTAATAAACATAAATCTACACTACAGGACCACCCCTACCCCCAGGGGTCATGATTTGAACAAACTTTAATCTACACTACCTGAGGATGCTTCCATATAATATGACAATCGTAACTTTATTGTTCTTGATCAGACGATATTTCAAAACTTTTCCCTACATATTCCTATAAAAAAAAATTGATCGTCTATTGTGCCCCAATTCTACCCCTAGGGATCGTGATTTGAAGAAACTTGAATCTACACTCCCTGAGGATGGTTCCATATTAATATGACCAATCATGGTTTTGTTGTTTTTATAAGATTTTCCCTGTATATTCGTATGTAAAATCTCCATTGTAGCCCCACCTACCCGCATGGGGTCATAAATTAAACAAACAAACATACAATACCTAATGATGCCTCCACATAAATATTACCAATCATGGCTTTGTTGTTCTTGAAAAGAAGACTTTTAAAGATGTTTCCTATATTTTCCTATTGGGGGGGGGGGGGGGGGGGGGGG
>PRKT01000064.1:1158802-1219073 GCA_003671525.1 Saccostrea glomerata | reverse complement strand
TTTTTCCTTTACATTCCAATGTAAAAGTTTGATTGTCCTTTGTGGCCCCACCTTATCCCCGGGGGTCATGCTTTGAAGAAATTTGAATCTACACTACCTTAGGATGTTTCCATATAAATATGACCAATCATGGCTTTATTGTTTTTGAGAAGACTTTTAAAATATTTTCCTATATGTAAAACTTAGATTGTCCATTGTGGCCCCACCCTATCCCGGTGGTCATAATTTGAACAAACCTGAATCTACACTACCTGAGGATGCGTCCACATTAGTTTCATCTTTCTAAAACAATTAGTGCTTGTTGAGAAAAAAATTAAAACGCCCCACCACATTTTTACTTTTTCTTAATTATCTCCGTTTGAAAGACGGCGGGGTTCTTCATTTGAACAAACTTGAAGCCCTTTTATCCAAGGATGCTTTCGGGCAAGTTTGGTTGAAATTGGTTGGATAGTTCTTAAGAAAAAATCGAAAATGTTAAAAGTTTAAAAACGGACTACAGACAAGATGTGATCAGAAAAGCTCACTTGAGCTTTCAGCACTTAAAGGACTTAAACTTACAAGCTCTTGTCTTTTATAAGTTATCCAATTAACAAACCAATAACTATGCGCGACTTCTATATACAGTTTATGAAAATTGAGATATTTAAATCAATGTCTTAATCATTAAATTGAAGGTAGAGAAAGGAAAGGATTCATACTTATGCTACAGTCTGGTCCTTTAAAATTTTCTTTGCAGACATAACATGCGCCATCCTTAGCATCACATACTTCACAATTATTGGACTTATTACAAGGACGACAGTCACTACCATATTGGTCTACTTCACATCCTGAAGAAAGAAAGATTTTTTTTAATTGTGAAAAGAGTACATGTAATTCTGAAACAGCCTCACATATTTCAAGATTGACTGCACTTTCCTTGGGATCAAGTAAAGTTATTGTCCTTTTAAAATTCACAAGCAATGACAATGTAAACTTTGACATTTACGCGTAGCGGGTGATTCACTCTAAATATCATGGGATTGAAAATCTCTCCGTTTTTACATTTAAACAATAACATACATGTACTTTATTATAAAGTCTATGTATCTTCCCTATATAATCTATACAAGCGCAAACAGTTCATAACACTATATAATCCTATGCAACAAACAAAATACATCGATTGCATTAAAATGGGAATAACTTATCTTCCAATTTGATATTTGCGACCGTTATTTTTTATTAAACGCTCGCAAAAAATCCGTTTTACCGGCTCCTCTCCTCTTGGGTATTTAACTAATGAACTGTGCTCAATGTTATAATGAGGACGGATGCTTCTTCCCAATTTGTGAATTTCAGGGCTCTGGTGCTACGGCGGGGTTTTATTTGTTATATAGAAAAATGCATTAATTCTCTAAAAATTTCTTTCTGCTCCTGGGAATTAAACAACCAAGAAAATAGTTAAAATAAGTGAAAAGGCCTCTATTTTATGGCCCCTGGGCACAGACACATGTTTCGGAAATGAAGGACAAGATGGGGTAAGACCCTTATTTGGCCCCCGATTTGGAGTGTGGGAAAACCAAAAATAGTGGAGGCAGGATCGAAGTCAAGGCTTACAGAGACAGATCCAAAGCGGTATTATGATCTACTTGACTTGCTGTATGAGATTGAGTCAAACAAGCAAGACCAGACTACTTGGATACTTCGACACTTCCTCAGGCATATGACCTATTGCTATTAAACTCACCAATTAAGTACAAGATAAATGGGCCACCCGTGCATCTCAGTATAAACGTTTGAATCATGTTCCATTCCCATAATTTAGCATTTTTGTCATTTTCAAACAGGACATGTGTGAATTGAAAAACGATCCAGGTCTAACCAGGTATCCATCAGACAAGAATTCGAAGAGAGAAACTACAAAGTCTTTGTCCAGAAGTCAGACGTTGGTTCCAAAAACCAACGTCCTCTATGCGGTGTCCTATTCAAAAGGCTTTCAATCCCTTGGAACAATGCCGTGCCTTTCTGGCAATGACATTCCCAAATAATCGCGACTTTCTGAAAAGTAGGGAACTCTGTTTCCGTTGCTGCAAGGGAAAGCATTGGGCCAACAACTGCAAACTTAAAATGAGTTGTGATGTATGTAAGAGCGATCAACGTATTACATTTGTGCACTTTCACAGAGACACTGGGCAAGAGAATGGCGAGGAGAGTTCATCTAAGCACAGGAGTTCGCGTACCTATCAATTATACCGAAATTTTAATTTAAAAAAAACGTAATACGTATAATAATAACACAAGGAGTGCAACACATTTTAGGTCACCTGGAAACCCCTCGCTTAATATCAAGGCTGTCGCACAATTAAATCTTCAATCGAAAATTATAAAACACAAACCAATCTTTTGAAAAGGGACCATTCTTTATGGCTCTTAATGCATATAATTTCAAACGCATGTTTTACAGTAGTAGCGGTGACATTTCTCCACAACTTCGCTCAAATATCCGTTTTCTGCGACGCCATGACGTGACGTCACGGGCGCGTCCATTTACACAAAAAGAAACAAAACTGCCTGGAACGTTAATCTAGATGATTGAGGTCATATGGTAAAAGAAACCAGAGACAAATTAGTATACATTCAAGAAAATTTAAAACGGAGAGATACAAGTACTGGTACTCGTATCTAAACGTAATATCGTTATCTCTAGTTAATTGTGTATGATTGGTTTTTTTTGTTCCTTTTGGGTTAAGACCACCCGTGCACTCCTTCTGTTATTATTATAGGTATCACGTATCTTTTTTATTTACCGAAAATTTCGGCAAAATTGATAGGTACGCGAACACCTGTGATCTAAAGAAGGGGGATGACAACATTATTACGTCCTCTTATACCCGATTGTGTGGAAAGGATAGAGTATGCCGATCTTGTGGGAAGATTGTCCTTGTGAACGTATACCCATTTAACAGACCGGATCTTACCTTTAGAACTTATGCTACGATAGATAATCAGAGCAATACAACCTTAGCTCGTTCCAAGTTTTTTGATTACTTTGGGTTAGAGGGAAATGACTATGTTTTCACGTTGAATTCCTGCAGTTGTTGTGTTACATTTTCTAGAAGAACAGCAGAGGGATTCGTCATCGAGCAAGTGTCAGCTGAACAAAAGTTGTACTGACCTAAAATTATAGAACTTGACGAGATTCACAGCAATTGTTAGGAAATACCGACTTCTAAAGTGGCATCTGCATATCAATATCTGTTAAATATTGCACCATTATTTCTCGATTTGGATCACACAGCCGAGATTCTGTTTCTCATAGGAAGGGATTTGATCCAAGCACATCATGTGATCGAACAGAAAAATTGGGCCCCCAGACTTGCCGTTTTCACAAAAAACTTTGCTTGGGGTGGACTACTATCGGTGAAGTGTGTTTGGGTAGTGCTCATAGGCCTAATTCCATTGTTGTGAATAAGACTCGTGTGTTGGACAATGGGCGCAATACCCTTCTTGAGCCTTGACTCCAAGTTGCTCATTACGCAAGAAAAAAGGGGACAATTGCACTTTACCGGTACGTAGAATTATTAAGGAAGTAGCGCGTGCTTGTTCTCTATATATGAGGCGCGCGTCAGCGTGCCGATTACGTTAAAGAGGCAATAAAACGGCAAAATAGCATGATTTTTGAATTCCTTGCATTTTTTATGTTAATAATCTTCGTTTATTCAGCGAAGTGTATTAATTCCAATTGTAATCGATTTCAAAACAAACCTCGGTATCTGAAGTTGTCGTCTACATTCCAATGTCGTGACGTTGTTAACCACGTGACTTTTTCCAGCCATTTGATTGAATAAAAATAAAATGTCATAATAACGTAAATAAAACAAAATCAGCTGATTTTACTATGCCTTTTGTTTACGACGACATTTACGAATTATGTAGAGAGAGAAGGTTTTGATTGATTGGTTGCAACAAATGGATCTTCTAGAAAATTTCAAAGGAGATTGTGAAGTTTGCCATTCAGGTAAATTAAATTTGGTTGAAGACGTCTCTTATAGCTCCGACGATGTTGTGTGGCTGCAGTAATCGTAAATCCAATAAAACATCTATAAGAAAAGGATCGTGGTTCTCCGGGACACATTTATTACTAGAGTAGACAGTGAAAATGACCTATTATTGGGTTTACGAACTCCCAGGTAATATTCTGGGAACTTAAAATAGGGAGCGAACATACAGTGGTTGACTGGAAAAATTTTGCCAGGGAGGTATGCGTTTGTATTTTGGAACAAGACAGCGAAAATATAGTTGGGCCTGGGAAACGTATAAATTGACGAAAGTAAATTTGGAAAGCGGAAATATCACAGGGAAAAGAGAGTGGACGGTGTGTAGGTATTTGGAGGGATCGAGAGGGGGTCTAGAATGTGTTTTTTTGCAAGTTGTAGCAGATAGAAGTGCGGACACCTTGATTCCAATCATAAAGAAGTTTGTATATCCAGGAACAACGATTTTATCGGATTGTTGGAAGGCATATTCTAGCCTAAATAGTTAACTGTAAATAAATCATCCTATTGAGTTCAAAAAAAAAAGAAACGGGGGCGTGCACTAATTTGATTGAGTCCACGTGGAATGCTGTGAAGAAATCTTTACCCAAGACTGTTACTCAAAAACAACATTACGACGGGTACGTAATCGAATACTGGATCAGGAAGAAATATCTTAATGACTCTGATGACAAATTCAAGGCCTTTCTGGAGCTAATCAAACGGGTTTATAAGTGCAAAAACCAACAGACTCCACTTGCACCACGGAATCTCAACTCGCAAAATCTCAACGGAAGTGTTGACCTGTTTGACGACAGTATATAAGGTAAATTCATATGCTTTGGCAGTTTTTTTTTATAACAGCGGGGGCTGCCGGCCCCAAACCCCCGCTTTTTTTATCACTCAAACGGCGCTGGGCTTCTTCTCACTTCGGAAAACAAATTGGCGGCACCCATGGATAGTTGATAGGTTGCTAAGTTTTAACGCCGCGTCATATCACGCACGGATCTAAAATTATAATGGCGGCCGTACCGGTAAAGTGCATTCTATCCGAAAAACGTCAATATGGTGTCGGTTCTTGCTTAGGAATATTCTGTACTACAGTGAATGATGAGACTCCTGGAATGTCGACTGAGGACCGACAGTTTCTGGAAATATGGACAGGGAGTTTCACCGAGAGGCCTATGGAAAATGGACGGCCCCATTATCTTTCCGATATGATATGCCTGTGTTACTAAATAATTACATCCAAGCAATGAGACGGGCCATGATCTTAGATACATCGTTGAGAAAATATCCCACCAAACCTGGATATGCCTTAGAATTCATGAAGTACATTTTTGACAGATATCATGGCGAGGTAGCCCCTTCTCTGAAACCATATGAAGAATGTTAATATCTATCGATTTTCGGGGCGTACCACCCACTCAAACCGAAAAAATTCGCATGGTGTTCAACTCCTCAGGTTCATACCTTACAAATAGTCTCATTTGAGAGTTGATGCGTTTTAGGATTGAAGCCATAGCTCTGACCGCAGATATAGTGCAAATGTTTCACTGCTTTGGTGTCTCAGAGAAACATAGGAACTTAAAAATATTGTTATGGTACACAGACAATGACCCTACCAACCCTCTAGCAGAGTTCTGCAAGACAGTCCAGGTTTTAGGAAACACACCATCACCTGTTGTAGCTACTGTTGGATTTCGTCTTGCTGCTATATCAAGCAGAATACAGCTTTGGGAAGGACGTAAGAGAGTTTGTGGACTGAAACTTTTACATGGATGATGGTCTGGTGTCCCTACCAACAACACAAGAAGCCATTGATCTCCTACGACGTACTCAACGGGCCCTACTGATCCATGGGGACCTTAGATTACACCAGATTGCGTCTAATGACCCTAGAGTGATGCAGATCTATGATGTGAAAAACATAGCAAAGGACTTGATCGACTTAGATATTACACATGATGATCTTTCAACCCAGAGGAGTCCAACACTCGTGTGGGATCTTCAGAGGGATGCCTTTGAAGCTAAACTTAGCAGGAAGGAGAAGCCTTACACTAAAAGAGGAGTTTAATCGTGTGTTTATAGCCTGTGCAACCCTCTAGGTATCATAGCGCCTATCACTATTCAGGGAAAGCTACTTCTCAGAGAAATAACACAGGCACCTTCTGTAGACTGGGATGCTCCCTTACCAGAAGATTTCCGGAGCAGATGGGATGATTAGACTCAATCATTAACTCGTCATGGAGCATTGACTGTACCTCAAAAGTACCTGCTTCTCTCAGCTTCAAGAGAAGAAAGTACTGATTTTCACAGATACCGCGAAGGTTGCTGTTGCTGCCGTAGCCTTCATGTTTGACAGTCATGGTGGAGACATCAATCTGGGTTTCATTATGGGTAAATCTAAAGTTGCACCTAGACTAACCACGTCTATAACATGCTTAGAGTTGTGTGCGGCTGTCTTGGGAGTAGAAATTGCTACTATTATAAGGGATCAGTTAGACATCAATGCAGATCATTTCAAGTTTTATACGGACAGCAGGATTGTTCTGGGTTATGTGTACAATCGAACAAAGAGATTTTTAACCTATGTAAGCAACAAAGTTCAAAGAATCCTAAGCTTCTCCAAATCATCTCAATGGAACTAGGTCCCTACGGACCAGAACCCGGCATACCATGGCACTAAATCTACTATCGACAGTGCACTGTATGACTCATGGCTCAGTAAGTTCTTTTTACGTTGGGAGTGGACTGTTTTGGGCTATTGAGTGTGACAACTAGGAGAACGATTGGTGGGAGTGCAGACTCTTAAGTGATGGGCAGCTTTGTTTACCTGTATGTTCTGTAGAGTGGTGCACATTGAAGTATTAGGGCAGATGATTGAGATGAATATCCTCCTCATTCCTCAAATATGGGAGGAACCTGGTAGCGTCTCATAGGGGTCACACGCCGTTTCCTTGACGCCATCTTACTAGAGAATCGTAACGTCAGACTAACACATGAATTGCTCACCACTTTACTTGCAGAGGTTTGCGCAGTACGGTTAAGGCAACCCATGGAAAAAATATGGTAATGAGGTTTGACGTCATGACAGTTGCTCCACCCTGATTGATCCTTATAAGGAAACAGAGCTCAAAATAACTATTTACCGATATTTGCAAGAATTTGTAACAAACGGCAATATTTCCATGTTTAAATAAATAATTATAATAATTATTAGTGATTTCCTCCTATATAGAATAGCATGTTTTAAAAATAATTCTCTTTCTTATGGGCCGTTTGGCTGCATTCGGCTTCAGCCAAGCGCTTTCAATCGATGAGACGGAATGTTGTTTACATCTAAAAACGTGGCGACATCAGCTGAGATGTGCAGTGGATTTAAATGCAATAACCAGTCATTCTTTAAAGAAAATAGGGATAAGATAAGGGACAAGGCATTGTTTATCCCTATTACGAGAATATGAGGACATTATTACAGAAAATAATGGAAGACTGAGACGATCTGCACTGCCTCCCTAGATCCATCACTGCAGTGCATTCAGCCCAGGTATGTATGCACATGTATGTACAATATGTAGATATGCTTTTGTTAACATCGAAGAAAACAACGATCGCGAGTGTGTACGTGTTTATTTAGATGTATTATCACAGTCAGTGAAAAACTGATGCAGTGCAGTGTGTGCCCCCCCCCCCCTTCCCAACAGCCCATATAAAGTTCATTTTTTACTAGAAATTTAGAAATGTAATTGTACTAAATATAGAGTCGAGAATTTGAGAAAAGAAGAGTAATAAGGGGGTTCAACAGTAATACAAACTTAAACTAAATTAAATTTTGAAATTTCATTGTTGCAGTCAATGAGTTGACAATGATTTACTGAACATGTAATGTTGTTGTCTTTTTGGCATACAAACGTGCTACATAATGTAAATAAAATTATCTGTATCATTATGTTGAAAACAAAGAACCTCCACTTTAGATCTATGGTTTTAAATTAATAGAGTTTCTAAATTAATGGGGAATAAAATATTTATTTTTTTTAGTTTGATTTCATGTCAAGTCAATTCATTTCTGTACTTTATACATAATTATTTTTCTTAATTATATATGATATATAATTCTTTTATTATTGTAGCATTCAATAAATCCAGGCTTGAAGAATAAATAAATACAAAATGCATCCATTTCTCCACAGGGTATGTACACTTATAAAGCATTTCACATTTTTTTAACCATGCATGTGTGCATGATTACAGCTGTATATATATTTTTCATTTTGGTAAAGTTGAAAGAATGTTTTTTTCTTCAAATTCTATGTATTTGTTCTTGTAAATGTCAGAGGTTTTAATTTCCCAGAAAAGTTTTGTAACACAACTTTGTTTCCATTTATCTTTTAATATGAATTTCTGAAATTCACTACAGTATACAGTATATCATGAATCGTTTTGTTAACTGTAATGTGATTTTAATCATTTTATTATACAATGTATTTTATTTAGTAATCTCATAGCAATAGCATATATGATGTGTTGCAGCTATTTCTAAAGAATTGAACCAATGGATTCATTCAGGCAGCAAGTTAACCCATCATGTAAGGAAAATGGTATGCTCTATATTAGCTATAAACCAAATTACCATGCAATATTCATGGCAATCAATAAAATATAACAGTAGAATTGCAAACATTTAAGAGGCTGTCCACCGATAAACCAGGCAATGGGTGGCACATCGCATGTTATGGATTTTAATTACTTTTTGCATGTAGACTTATTAAAGCAAGTGTTTAAACATGACAACATAAAAAAAATTTATAGTGCTCCTCTAGCCCTAGTTTTGGTAAATGCTTAATTTTAAGTGCAAAAAGGTCAACATGAGGGTAAACAAAAATACTACGTTTTTATTTTGTTTTATATGTAACAGATACTCCAGAGGTAGATGTGCCGATGAATATTATTTATAGAATAGACTTTTATTTTATGAATGAATAAGTCTCCAATTTATACTTCTTTAGAAAAAATTACCTGTCCAAATTTGAGTTTAGCAGGTAAATATTTAAATTCAGTATCCAATCTTAATTACGTTATAAAACCAAATACAATACAAGGACATATTTGTTTACTTATGTTTTTTATGAATACATAGTACAAACTTTTGGGTCATTTAATAAAATCATTGGGAAAAGGTATTTTGAAAGATATAAAGGGAGTCAAATTTACTTATTTTTTATAGTTTTCACAAATGAAACCGATCCCGACCGGAATTGTATAAAGAAGAAAATACTAAATAGTAATGTCAAAGTCTCTTTCGTTGTAATATGATTAGGAAATTACTTGATTTATTTTTTTAACATATTATATAGGTGGCAGTTGCCATTCGTTTGATAAATTTATTAATTTTGCATTATTTTCGATCGGGATCGGTTTTATTTCAATCGGGATCGGTTTTTACCGTAAATTTAGAAAAAATTCCTAAATTTGGCTTTCCATGTTAATTTATCAGAAAGAATGCTTGTCTGTTATTTCTTTTCAGTCAGTTTACTATTTTTAGATTAATGTAACCATAGATTGAAATGTATGTATTATTTAAATTACCAATGTCTTTTACTTACATGAAGATTACATGTAAAACATCTGATCTGATTGATTTCTTAATAGATACTAGGTATTTTAAAAAAAAGTATTTGTGCATGCATTATGCAACAACCAGAGGAGACAACTTTCTAGCTTCATTATTCATCTTATTTTCAAGTAAAATTTCTTTTTTTATTTGTCTCAGGAATTAAAGAGTAAATTCTATCAGTAGCGAAATTGAAATTGGCGAAATGCAAGAAATATTTTTTTATGTACAGTCTCGACTTTATCCAAGTTTTTTCTTACATGTCATCTGTAAAGCCTTTTCCTTTTTAAAAAAAATTGATTTTATATAAATAAGAGAATAATAAGTTCTTTCATGTTAGTATAATTATTCAAGAGCCGATAAATCGCAAGCAAGAAGCGCAGAAGGAGGGTGCGGGGTCATGGCATCATTATTTTTAAAAATTGATTTCATGAACGTGAAAGCATTTTAGAATTGGTCAACATAGTCACAGGTTTATACTCCATATTAAATATGAGCGTGTGATTGTTTCAATCGCCGAATAAAAATAAATAAATAAAATTAAAAAAAACAAACAAACAAAAAAAAAAACAACAACAAAAAACAAATGTTTTTAAACTAAACCACCTTGTTATAGTGCCAAATTATAGTCGGGAGTTCAGCAGTAAATTTAAATCAATAAATATATTTTTATAACTTATTTTTCAGTTTTTTTTTCATTTTTAATCGTACTGTAGATCGTTTATTTTGATTTGATTGCATAGATAAAAGTATTTAAGTTTTAGTTTTTAGATCTACCAACTTCGTTGAAAGTATTTAAGTTTTAGTTTTTAGATCTACCAACTTCGTTGAATTAAATGTTGCGTAAATCTAAAACATTCATCATTGATTCCCAATTTTATAAGAAATGTTGCCAGGTGAATATTAAGAGGAAGATCGAAATGACAAAAAATTAATTTTCACCTGTAAACCTTTACTGAATGTGATTTGTCTATATTTGTTTTTTCATTGAAATATTACTAATATTTTCCAAGTCTTATTCATATTCCAGCTCTTCGAGAACAAATTCTAAGAACCGTCCACTTTTCTAAACTTGTGACATGATATTTAATCTTTTTCAAAGAAAAAAATTGTTTGTATCATCTGTCCTTAAAATATTATTTGACATTTAGTATAATGCACTCTGAAGAGTAATTAAACAGAAAAAGAGAAATCGTTTTTTAAAAAATATTTTTCTTTACACTTCTCTGGAAAACTTGTAACTATTTCATTGTGACGCAATATTATGACGTCACTGATACATCAATTGAAACGTGGATTAAACCTGAATATTAGAGCAAATTTTAATCTAAATATGAATTATATTTTGAAAGTAAATTATTTATTTTTTGTTCAATAATTTTCTTTAGTGTATCGATTCTAAATATTTCACTAGGATTCCTATGAAGGCTACGTTTTACTATGATGCGCGAAATATTGCGCAATGAAAACTATAGTCGGCCCCCTTAAATCATTCTATGGTTTTAAATTTATAGAATTTTTAAATTAATGGGGAATAAAATATTTTTTTTTTTTTGTTTGATTTCATGTCAAGTCAATTAATTTCTGTAATTTCTACATAATTATCTTTTTAATTATATGATATATAATACTTTTATTATTGTAGCAGTCAAGAGTTCCACTTCCAGGAAGAATAAATAATACAAAATGCATCCATTTCTCCACAGGGTATGTACACTTATAAAGCATTTCACATTTTTTAACCATGCATGTGTGCATGATTATATTTATTTTCATTATGGTAAAGATGAAAGAATGTTTTTTTCATATTCTTATCATTTGTTCCTGTAAATGTCAGAGGTTTTAATTTCCCAGAAAAGTTTTGTAATATAACTTTGTTTCCATTTATCCTTTAATTTGAATTTCATAAATTCACTACAGTATACAGTATATCATGATTTGTTTTGTCAAATGTAATGCGATTTTATTATACAATGTATTTTATTTAGTAATCTCATAGCAATAGCATATATAATGTGTTGCAGCTATTCCTAAAGAATTGGACCAATGGATTCATTCAGGCAGCAAGTTAATCCATCATGTAAGGAAAATGGTATGCTCCATATAAGCTATAAACCAAATTACCATGCAATATTCCTGGCAAACAATAAACTATAACAGTAGAATTGCAGACATTTAATTATGCATCCAATGTTTGTGCATGTTTCCATGCATTGTTCTGAATTTAATTCAATTCTAAACACCAATTTACTCTCAATAATGGTATGTTACTACATGTATGTCCTGATTTTCTCATTCATGTATTTTCAGAATTGATTTCATCCACAAGAACATGAAGTGATGGAAATAATTTGCAGCTGCTCAGTATTCCTTGCACAGTCTACCTTAATTTGAAAAGCTGTTTATGAAATAAAATTTCTTCATAAAAAATTATTTGACTTTTTCATATACATATACATACTGTACAGGTGCTGAAAAGGCTATTAGGATTTGATGATCTTGACTTGCATATATTTTGTGTGATGGGTGTCAACATCCATCAAGATTTTATTTCCAGCATGTACCGTACATTGTGTTAATTTGTTTTTCATAATAATAATAACTAAAAAGGAGATTAAAGGCTCCCCTAATTGATTCAAAACAGGAAAGGGTACCACCATTTTATTCTGAAGGGGGGGGGGGGGTTGGCAAGTTTTCCCAAGTCATTATTTTTTTTAAAATTCTTTTCATGTCAATGAAGAACAGGTCTACTAATATTTATTTCCAATAAGATGAAGGACAGATAATTAATTTTCCTTTTCAGTAATGATAGTCCCTTTTACAAATTCAGGAATATTTATGCTTTTCACTAAGTCTTAGTTCTTGAAACGTACAGCTTACATAGGCGTTGAAGGTTTGAAAGAAAGCTATGATAGAATTTTTAATGCGAAAAAATATTTGTACACAAGTGTATGTACAGTAGCGACAGAGGGGTATAGTTATCGAGTTGATTATTGATGGAGGCTATCAATTAAATATCATAATTAAATATTCCATTTTTATTAACAATCGGCGTTTTAGATTACATGCTGCGGCAAACTTTACACCTACATGTAGCTGCATGTGTGTTTACACACATTCGAGGAAAAACGGAAGGTCTGAAAGACGTCTTATAACATACATAATTCATACATAGTATAGAGAACGAAGTCACAAAATAGAAAGTAATATCCAGTTTTTTATGCATACTGTTCGATTTAAGCGCTGTCCGCACGTATAATTTTTTAAAATCTACGAGGTAAAGTACTAAAGAGTTATCTCCCATGCTGGGTCAACGATGCGTTTGAAAACTATATTTAGACTTACTGTACTAAGATGTCAATTTTTAATCAAAAAGTTCAAGGGCAAGGCGACAATCTAATAAGTAGGTTTTTATTTTAAATTATTCATTTTACTGTATAGTTTTCAAAAAGTGATGCTTATTTCTTTGTTATCCTTTAGGTAATTTATAATTTCCGATGATATTTGGAAAAACCCTATTTTTTATATACTACTGACTGTTTTAGGTAAATAACTTAAATGTATCGGAAAACCAACTGAATGAGCATCACTTTTGCGAAAGTATAGAGACATAGGAACAATTTAAAACACTGTGCAGTTATTTGTTTATTTGCCTTGCCCTTGAATATTTTGATTAAATGTTGATCTAAAATCGGAGCCCACGTGACTTCAGAGGGTCACATGATCACAAAAATTCCGAGGTGAATAGCAATAGACATACTCCTCAAGATAACATAAAGCTATTTAACTAGAGTGTCCTGCTGAAAAATAAAATAGTTAAACATTAATTGCATCGTTTTCGTGAATTTTTATAGAAATTGTTGCCTTACTGTGTGCGTGTGCTATTGTCAATAACAGACCTATCATTCCTATTGCAACTGATACGGAGTCACCTCAGGCACTTACACCCATTGTGAAAGTCACATGAACTTTTATGCTCGCAACATGTACACCTCTCAGTGGAAGATAGTCCAAATCTTTGCCAACAGATTTTTGGAAAAAATGGCGCAAGGAGTACCTCCAGTCGCTACAAGAACGAAGAAAGTAGGCCGATACCAAACCAAATGTTCAAGGAGATATTGTCCTTATGAAGGACGCGGTACAGCATCGGAACTTCTGGTCTCTCTGTCGCGTTACTCGTATATACCCTAGTGAGGATTATCTCGTGAGAAAGGTTGAACTTGTGACATTCAAAGACTGGACAAAGAGAACATATGTGCGACTTCATGTAATACCCAGATTGTGCTTTTGTTGTCTAATCACGACTAAATTGTGAAAAGTTGAATGTCTAGTTTATCTATTAAGTTAAAGTAACTATATTTTGTGCATTGTAGGTCTCCTCAGTTAAGGATAATGCATACATTTGTTTTTCATGTAAGGGTGTGATATTTCATATCAGGCGGGGAGTGTAGTGTTACATTATTTATACCTCACAAGAGTTATCTCTCTGTTTATATTGTGATCATTATCCCGGTTATGTAACCCTTTACGCTTTGTATTATAGAATGTTTTATGTTGTTCCTACATGAGGATAAATGTAGGAGGCCATCTTGCTTGTTCCAAGCCTTTATTAATTTACACTGTAATAAATTGTTCACTTTTGTGGCTAAATTCCTGTACCATAAGTAAGTTTTATGTTTTGCGTTATGTTATATTTTATGGTGTACTTTTGATCAGATAGGTAAATATATTTCGATGCGTATTAGAAAGTAATTGGTTATGTAAAGTTCTGCAATGAATGTAAATGCTGTATTGATCTTCAGTTTATGCGATATATAACCTACATGTAACCAAGAGTGCATTAAATTTGTAAATGAGTGCGTTTCTGAGGAGGGGTTTGCTGAGTGAAATTCGGAGATAGATACTTTGTGTTATTATAATACTCTAGGTTAAATTTATTTCTGAAACAAGTGCCTGTGCCCCTTGGTCAGGGGTTCTGGTGTTAGGGCAGGGCTCTACTGATTATATACTCACCGTCAATGAAAGCGCAACGCTCTACTTTTAGGGTGAAAAATTATATACGGAATATAACTATGTACCAAACAAGTTAGGACATCTTTTACTTTGTAAAATCAGTTATTTTATGGTTGAATGGTTTTCATGCCATTACCGAAAGTTGATTTTTTAGCCTTCTAACAGATTACCTTTAAATAAAACACCCTCCCCCCCCCTCCGACTATTTAATCAAAACATGCTAGTCCGCCATGTACAACATATATGTACGCAGTACGATTTCTACCGTGCATTAGGTTTATCAATGTCTTTATTTGGGCGAAATATATTCTTGGGCATTTTTAATTGTCTGTTGTTCAGATACTGCCATCGAATTTTCTCTAACTTGGCGTAGTGTAGTAACTCTTGGGCCACGTGGAATGCTGTGAAGAAATCTTTACCCAAGACTGTTACTCAAAAACAACATTACGACGGGTACGTAATCGAATACTGGATCAGGAAGAAATATCTTAATGACTCTGATGACAAATTCAAGGCCTTTCTGGAGCTAATCAAACGGGTTTATAAGTGCAAAAACCAACAGACTCCACTTGCACCACGGAATCTCAACTCGCAAAATCTCAACGGAAGTGTTGACCTGTTTGACGACAGTATATAAGGTAAATTCATATGCTTTGGCAGTTTTTTTTTATAACAGCGGGGGCTGCCGGCCCCAAACCCCCGCTTTTTTTATCACTCAAACGGCGCTGGGCTTCTTCTCACTTCGGAAAACAAATTGGCGGCACCCATGGATAGTTGATAGGTTGCTAAGTTTTAACGCCGCGTCATATCACGCACGGATCTAAAATTATAATGGCGGCCGTACCGGTAAAGTGCATTCTATCCGAAAAACGTCAATATGGTGTCGGTTCTTGCTTAGGAATATTCTGTACTACAGTGAATGATGAGACTCCTGGAATGTCGACTGAGGACCGACAGTTTCTGGAAATATGGACAGGGAGTTTCACCGAGAGGCCTATGGAAAATGGACGGCCCCATTATCTTTCCGATATGATATGCCTGTGTTACTAAATAATTACATCCAAGCAATGAGACGGGCCATGATCTTAGATACGTCGTTGAGAAAATATCCCACCAAACCTGGATATGCCTTAGAATTCATGAAGTACATTTTTGACAGATATCATGGCGAGGTAGCCCCTTCTCTGAAACCATATGAAGAATGTTAATATCTATCGATTTTCGGGGCGTACCACCCACTCAAACCGAAAAAATTCGCATGGTGTTCAACTCCTCAGGTTCATACCTTACAAATAGTCTCATTTGAGAGTTGATGCGTTTTAGGATTGAAGCCATAGCTCTGACCGCAGATATAGTGCAAATGTTTCACTGCTTTGGTGTCTCAGAGAAACATAGGAACTTAAAAATATTGTTATGGTACACAGACAATGACCCTACCAACCCTCTAGCAGAGTTCTGCAAGACAGTCCAGGTTTTAGGAAACACACCATCACCTGTTGTAGCTACTGTTGAATTTCGTCTTGCTGCTATATCAAGCAGAATACAGCTTTGGGAAGGACGTAAGAGAGTTTGTGGACTGAAACTTTTACATGGATGATGGTCTGGTGTCCCTACCAACAACACAAGAAGCCATTGATCTCCTACGACGTACTCAACGGGCCTTACTGATCCATGGGGACCTTAGATTACACCAGATTGCGTCTAATGACCCTAGAGTGATGCAGATCTATGATGTGAAAAACATAGCAAAGGACTTGATCGACTTAGATATTACACATGATGATCTTTCAACCCAGAGGAGTCCAACACTCGTGTGGGATCTTCAGAGGGATGCCTTTGAAGCTAAACTTAGCAGGAAGGAGAAGCCTTACACTAAAAGAGGAGTTTAATCGTGTGTTTATAGCCTGTGCAACCCTCTAGGTATCATAGCGCCTATCACTATTCAGGGAAAGCTACTTCTCAGAGAAATAACACAGGCACCTTCTGTAGACTGGGATGCTCCCTTACCAGAAGATTTCCGGAGCAGATGGGATGATTAGACTCAATCATTAACTCGTCATGGAGCATTGACTGTACCTCAAAAGTACCTGCTTCTCTCAGCTTCAAGAGAAGAAAGTACTGATTTTCACAGATACGACATGAAATGTTTACTTACAGTTGATGAAAACATCTCTCGGATCCATACCATATTACTCTTATTGTTATTGTGTAATTTAATTCCATTTTTGTGGTTATAATCCTCGTTGTACGGCAGCCTTGTTTGACGTTGTTTGACACTGTTTGACAGATCTGTTTGTACGGCGCCGTACGGCACTGTGATTGGTCGAGTGTCACCGTACAGCTTTTTCATTCGTTAATTCATGTCACATGACTACTTCCGAAGGTTATAAATATAAGTGCCTCGCAGATTATTTTCAGATAAGTTGCATCAGCAGCACATAGCAGTTTAAGCTAAGTACTAGGTGAGACAACTGAAATTATCTCCCAACACACTGGACACCTGATGTTTGAATTTTTAGAACCTTTATAATTCCAAATCAACTTTTTTATCCCCCTTTACCCTTGAAAGTACGGTTGACACTACTGACCAAAGCCAATGTTAATTATCTATGTGTATCCAATATAGATGTTTGTTTACTTACTGTCATTTCCTGTTTGACGATTAATTAATAAACCAATTATTAAACTGATACCAAGCCTTGTCCTTACTGATAAAAATGAAGCAAGAAATAAGGAGTGACCTTGAGAAGTATTGTGTTTAATTACTTTGTATAGCCCCCATTCCAGGATGGCCATCCGTGGGGAGCTTACAATATTTATAACAACAACAACAAAAACAGAATAACTGGACTTAGTGGGATTTACAATACTTCTCATTCTCTTATCATCAAAACACTTGACATGAATGATTATACATAAAAAATGGACATTTATTCCAACGCACAATTATACTTTTACTTCGCAAATTACAGTTATTCCTCCAAGAACTCTTTATGTCCTAGAATCATCACGAACATCTGGCTTCCGATTATCTCGGCTAGGGTGTCCAATTTATAATAAACTGCCTCGATGTGAATTTTCCTTAGTGTCCTTGCATCACTCAGTTAGTGGCAATTAATGTTCTTGGCCCCATCTCTCATGTAGTGGAGTATGATATCGAAGAACGACGAATCTCGGTCGATGAAGTAGACTTTCAGGCTCCCTCTATCTTGTATAATATAAGCTGGTAATAAGGTAGAGTCCTCCGTCATCTTGGCTAAAAGCGAGTCAGGATGATTCTTCAGAGTGGCAACTGTCGTCACAAATAGTTTCCCGCCAACATCTAGACTTATACGCTGTGGTGACACTAGGGGTGAGGGATGTGGGCTACCACCAGGAGAAGTCTGTACAGATACATCTCGTTTGTCGTATTCCCTCTCCGTGACGGTCGTAATGGTTCTACTCGGTGTAGAGGTAATAGGAGGCTCCGTTATTGAAATATCAGGAGTCATCAGATCTTCTTCATCTGACGAGTCACTTAACACCGTATACAACGGGTAACGCGGGGGAGTCGCTCAAAAGTATGGGGGAGTCGTTTTCAACGTATGGGGGAGTAGATTTCTACCGCTTCGAAGACGGGAGAAAGGTAGGTCACGCTTTTTTTCCTCATTTGTAGCATTTATTTACCAAAATTATATATTGCACGGAAGGCAGCGATAGATAAGCTTTCAATAGGTCAAATGTCCGGCACTCAAATACGTCTAGTATTCTCAAACACTTCGAAACTATTTCACAGATTTCATTTTCACGATGATTGAGTGGTCAAAACATCAATACTTTGCTAATTCTACGACTTGAAAGTTGGTTTATACAGTCGAAACAGCAAAATTAAACATCTATCTCTCACCTGCAACTATCAAAACTTTCCAAACCCCAAGAAAAATAAGTAAAGGGGACATTTTTTCTTCACATAGTTAATTTTACGTAAGGGGGAGTCGTTTCCGAAAAAACACAACGTATTGGGGAGTCGCAAAATAAAATGAAATGAACTCTTTCTTTTGTTTTTTACCCATACGAAATTAATTAAATCTAGTATACGAGTAAGAAAATTTCACAGACCAAAGACACCAACTACCACCTCAGCCCGGGGATAAATTTCTTTCCCTGCGGAACCGGTCACTTACAATTTAAGAATATACCCAGTATGTACTCCCCTGTATGTGGATGTTTTTGGAATTGAATATTGGTTTGAAACTCTATGGGTGAATAATAAGCCAGCGATAGAAACATCTGTATTTTTCAGGAAGAGAATTAAAGTAATTTTATATCATCCCCAACTATAAACTTTAAAAAAGATTAGAACTTTATGCTAAGATAATTTAATACAGTTACATATTATAAAAGGATATCGTGAGCATAAAAAGTGCTTACAGATTTTCTAGATACTATTATTAAATATTTCAATAGTTGATAAAAGATCCAGTTTTGATGTCGCACCCAAATATGTTCTAAAAAGCAAGCTAATACAATAAAATATTGATCTGATATTGACAACTATTACAATCTGTCAAAAAAATAAATTGAATTTACTTATAAATGGGTCAACTAAAAATTTCCTCCAAAATGATATTATTTATGGAAGGAGAATCTGTCTAATGTTTTTGGTTGTTTATTATGGTCAATTAAAATGCGTCTTTATTTGCAAAGACTTCTCCCTTTCTCTAATTCTGCAAGTAGCTTTTATCCACACCTATCGATGGACCAAATATTAAGAAATCATTTTCAAAATAATTTGTATTTTATCCAAGAAAAAAATTGAAATGTACATATTCCCTACTCAATGCGTTATTCATTCTAATTTGCAGCTATGACAAGAAAAAAATCAGCCCTTTGGCTTAATAAGCCAAAGGCAAAAAAAGTAAACAAAAGTCAAAAGTCCCGAGAAACCCTACTCCTGACAGATTGACAAGAGGTCCCCCCCCCCAGAAGAAGAACATCAAAGCGGCAAAGAATTTTAAGCCCAGTTTCATTACAATACCAAGATATCCCAACAAAAAATTCAAGCTGTCAAACGGATATATCGGAAAACTATTGTAACAACATTTCAAGCGACTTGTTCACACAGGCAATCCAAAAACTGTCAACTGAAGACAAAAATAAAGCAAATGATATCTTAAAATTCCTGGAGTTATTGAAAGATGATAGATATCCTCTAGATAATATAGCATTTCTACTGTTTTTAGAAACAGTACGGTTTTTCAGTTGCGAATTTTCGAGCGAAATGTCTTACAGACCAGAAACAAAGAGATTTTGGAAAACAGGGTACAAACTTTTTCACTCCAAATTTTTGTATTTCATGGGAGGTCCCAAAAATGCTGGCCAAATTAAAGATGGGGTTTCTAAAAAAGGCTACGTGTCAACCGAATCAGCCCAGATCAACTTTATCGTCCCTAGCATAAGAGTTCTATCTGATTTCAATATAAGTGACATTGATCTCAGTGGTCCACTTCAACCCGGCGTGTTGCATCCAATTCTTGATGCCCTTCAGTCACAGAAAGAAAATGAATACATGATGTGTGCAGACGCCAAAAAGGTAACAGCTGGTGTGGATTTAGTTGGAGGGGATGTCGACATGTTTGGCTATGAGGACGGAGCGTCTTTAGATGCGAAAAAGAAGGCTCTAGAAGAAGAAACTCAAAGAATGGTTGAAATGAAAGGATCATTTTCATCGTATATCTGTTCAATGCCTCTTGAAAGTTTACCAAGTGAAGAAAAATGTACAACAATGCAAAAACTTATCGATTCGATTAAATCCATAGGCATACGCATAAAGGATGGACGGGATTTGCAGCTTAAGCAAGAGTTTGGCCTAAGAAAATTCAAATCGATGGGGGGCGAGAAATGGAGGGAGTCGAAGTACGTGTACGTAATTAGCAGTCTGCAGGCCTCCCTTTTTCAACTGAGAGAATTCACTTCAAATGCACTCTGTATGATTAAAAAGATGGGAAAAGTCGTTTCAGCTGTAGCTCCATGCATTTCACTGTACCCAGAAAGAGATCAAATTGATCTTTCATTTCAAGAAAACATTCTTAGTCTGCTTGATACAAATGAACACGAGGATGCAATAGAAGCACGATTTGTGAAACAAAGGTCGGAAATATGGGCTGCACTTAGAAAATCGGCGTATGTTACAGGTAGTACACTCTATGATGCTATTGGAATGAGAGGACTTAAAAAACAGAGAGAACATTTTGATAGGGTTTTTGAGGGGAAAGAACAAGAAGTTCAACCTGATGTGGCAGAAAAACTTAACTATGGTTCAGAAAACGAGAAGCATGCTGTGGCAACACTTGTAGGATATTTCTTACCAGTGTATTTTCCAGATTGCCATTTTGTAGAAGAGGGTTGTTACGTCCAATCAGGTCACCATACTGCGACACTTATTGAAGTTTCACCTGATGGGAGTATAAGAAATGTTAAAACCTCCCCAGATGGAATCCCTGTTTTGATTGGCAAAGCGATTGTAGCTATTGAAATTAAGTGTCCCTTCCCATCAGAAAATCAAATGCCTGTTCATTATTCAATTCCTGTGTACTATGTTTGCCAATGTTTGGCAGAGATGGTAGTGTTACAGACAGACACTTTGATATACGTTTCTTACTCAAAACAAAGTACTACCTTTTTTGAGTTGAAATTTGATGCGGAATTGTGGGATGAGATATTGACAGAGATTACATGCATATACGATCAGCTACATCCCGTGCAACCAAGGAAATTAAGGCCTTCTGTACAAACACTGAAAACAAAATTCCAGAATTTTATAAAGAACAATGTCACCTTCTTGTGCGAGTTCCCGTCACTAGAGCTGGAAGACAGTGGACAATTTCGTTTGTGTAAAGATGTCCCATTTCGATTTCTCTATCAGAAGATAGCACGAGATGAACTACTTACAGTTGATGAGGCGATTTCAATTTCTGAAAATGCATTAAAAATTCTCGACAATGACTATAACCTCCTTCGCAAGAGGGCAACAGAGGTAATGGTTTGGGTGTTAACCAATAAAGATAGAAACTCTAAATTGGAAATTCCTTGTTCGCTTCCTATTGCTTACGGGTTAAAAGACTACAAGTTAACCAATCAAGCGTTCAGAAATGCCACAGAACACGTCCTGAAAGAATGTAGAAAACGGGGAATACGTGTTCTGTCATTTGCAACAGACGGACAATGGATACAGACTATGGTTCGCGATGGAAACAAGAAACCACTGACAATTTATGAACTTCAGAAAGACGTTTGGGACACTGTGCAAAGATTAACAAAACCAGAACTTGTGAGAAAACTGTCTTTGGTGAATAAAATTACGGGAAATTTAGATGAAATTCTCTCTGCTTTCCATGTTCAGCGTATTGGTAAGAACCTAGACCAGAAAAACAGTGGTGTTGCTCTGTTTATTTCGAGCAAAGATATAGCGTTTGAAAAGATCACAACTTCCTCTGACGAAAGAGTTTGGTTGCCCTCGAAGTCCCAGATGAAGAAAGGTGAAGACAATCAGGAATCAAGTTTGCAATCCGTAGAGACTATAAATACAGAGTGGCTTCCAGAGAGTATTGTTTCCACACGAGAAGATGGTGATATCCAGGCTGTGTTAGAGTCTGTTGATAGAGAAAGTGTTACAAACAATGAAAAAGTTACCGATTGTAATACATGTACCTCTGCAGATAGTGTTTCACATGAAGATCCACTTGTTGAATCATCCTTTGCTATAGTCGATACTTCAGAGCTTTGTCATATGGAAGAATTGTCAGAGAACATTTCTACGAGGACGACTCATATTGTTCATGATGATTTCATTCTGCGTACAGTTTTACATCTTCTGAAGTGTGAGGAGAAAACTCGTAAACGATGGAACAGTTTAGAAATGAAGGACCTATGGACGACATTAAAATCAAAAACTACCATTGCAAATCTCACTCATAATGAAATCAACGTGATATACAGAGCTCTAACATCACTTTTGCCAACAACACTTCCAGAAATTAAAACGTCGTGGAAAAAAGAGAAAAAAGTTGAAATTCTTGGAGCACTGCTAGGAATGAATGAGATAAATCATGAACAATTTCGTCGTAAATCCAAACGAAAGACTGTAAAACCACTACATCAGCTTGCTATTCAAGTTTTACAGTCTAAAAAGTATCCTAAGTTGGCTTTATCTGCCGCATATGCTTCATATTTGTTTCTATCAATGTTAAAACAGTGGCAAAATGATTCCCCTATTGGTATGAATGTTAAGGTAGAAGGTTTTGAAAGTGATATTCCTTTCTGGTTTTCGTATCCAGAGCTTAATAGAAGTTCAGGGGAAATCTTGTGCAAGAGTCTAGATTGCTCTCATAACTTGACGCATCTTAGAGTGCTTACATGCGCAAACGGATTTGGCAGTGTAACAAGTGAGGGCTGGAAGGCTTGCGCCAGATCTAATACAACCGCCTTAAAGGTACCACTTGTTGAGGACATTATTGACAAACAAAGTGTCCCTAATGCTAGGACGCATTTTTCTAGCGAAGTGGAAACATGGCTACTAGAGAACAACTTTGAAGAAGCAGGAAAACTGACGAGAATAATAAGGAAATGGTATGAGGCAAGCGATTCGCCAGGCATTTCATCCAAAGACAGAATTCAACACCTGATAGATATGCGGAAATTTTTGCTAGATGATACCGACTTTGGAAAATTTCCTCCAAAAAGGCGTTATATCAATGGCATACCAATTGTAACATTTCAAGGAATGTGCATTGACATAGACACAAAAATACAGATGTATGGATTAACTGGTTCGTACAATGTTAGAAGCGTCGGTTCCCTGGCTGCAGAGACCACTGTTGGAGTGTTGCAATCCCTGAGTCCAGTCAGTCAGGTATCCATAAAGGCCAGGGATGTTCCAGCCCTTATGAACACATTAGTGGATGTTATGACATGCAAAATAAATACAGATAGGTATGAAATGATGCTTAGATTTTTTAAATATTAAAATACATATAAAAATATATTATTAAATATGCAATTAAAAAAAATCAAAAGAAATAGTGTAATTTATATATATATACTTCAACAGGGGCTTTTACATGCGAACATCAAAATCTAGTGGTGTATACCCAGTTCATGAAGGCGAGGTTTCAAGAATGGATATCTCAACCGACCAGTGTTCTTCTTCACCAGTCTGTTATATTTCGTCAAACATAATTCCGAGGTAATTATTTAAAAATGAATTGTACTCCACTTATGCTTCTAAATGCACGTTATGATATATTAAGCGTTCTCATTCTATAACTTAAGGCATTTCTTCTAAATAAAAAAAAATGCAAAATAAACAACAGTTGTAATATAATATTAATGTTACTCTTTGAAGTGTACAGTACATTAAATGAAAATTTAAAATTAGAGTAAGCATTTTCTTTTCTTAAATACAAAACTTAAATGTAGATTAAGTTATTCGATTTTTTGTAGAGACCACCATTTTGATGAACCTGAAAGGCAAAAGGTTGTTCGGAAAATAAAATTTGGAAGCATATCTAATCCAAGTGAACCATCGAGGGGAGCGTTGTCCGTCCGGCAGTACCATAGAAAAGACGAATCGAAAATATTGCCGACAAAACGATTAGGAATATCAGTTGATTTCTAAAACTAACAATAGATCCATGGGTCACAACGCTCGCCTGAGTTCTCTGCTAGAACCCCCCCCCCTTGTAATACTTAGATTCCACCGTACCCCAAAGGGTCATATTTTGAATAATTTAGAATCTGCACAACCTAAAAAATACAATAAATATTTCAGATTGTTACTAAGAAGACTGATTTTTAAAGAATATGTTTAAAATGCGTCTTGATACGACAATTTGATTCTCTTTTAGGTTCCCAACCAACCCTTGGGGCCATTTATTGAACAATTTATAAACTACACTACTTCAGGTACTTTTTTTATTTTTTGAATAGCCACACCATATTTTTGCCTTTTCTCAATTATATTTCCTTGAAAAAGGGGCTTGGTCCTTCGTTTTTACAATTTAAACAGTCCTTTACTCAAGAATGACCTTTCAAAACTTTGATTAAAATTTGTGTTGTACCTCTTGATAAAAACCTTAATATATGAAAAGTTTACAGACAGGTAGACTGACAGACGATGGACATCGGGTGATAAGAAACACTCACTTCAGCAAGAACCAAATGTGTTTTTCTGTTTAACCTCCATTAAAAACTGTTAATCGAAGTGATGAAAATTACGAGAACACAAAAACTTTTTTTATATGATTTTTTTTATTTGCGAAAACAGCAAGAAAATAAGAAAGAAAAACATTATTGTGAACAAACTTGTATAACTGTATGTAATATAATGTAGTGTGAATGCTGCCTGGCATGAAAAAATAAAGATGTTTTCCATTTATATCGACTACAAGTATGTTTTTGAATGTCTACATTAGTTCAGTACCAGACGTGCACATTTTTCTGTGTTTTAGGAGGGATTTCCTATTCCGGAATGTTTTTTCACATTTTCTACAAGGAATACCAGTGGAGTTATGCTTGTATTTGATATGTTCCTGCAAATATCTCTTTTCTAGAAATTTTTTTCCGCATAGTTCACAACTTTCCACTGCCTCTCTAGATGTGTTGCAGCATGTTTTTTCGTGATTCTTCAGTTGTCGAAAAAAACCACCACACTTTTTACAACTATCTTTCTCATCCATGTGTGTCGCAATATGTCTTCGTAGGTGATATGCATTTTTGAATCTCTTATCACATTTATTACATAAAAAGCCTTCGTTGAAGTGCTTAAATTTTCTATGATCGCTTAAAGCCCCAGTACTGGAGTACGGTTTACCGCATACTTCACAAATATGTTTCTTTTTTATTGAAGCATGAACTTTTTCATGACGAAGTAATAGATATCGATGCTTAAACTCTTTGCCGCATTGATTACAAATGAATTTTTTGTCCTGATCTGCATGATATCCTAAATGCCTTTTTAGAGTACCTTTCGACTTGTACTTATTTCCACATATTCCACATTGGAACAAAGATGTCTTTACTTCTATTGTTATTTCCTGAATATCCATCTATAAAAAAAGAAAAGAAGAAATATACAATATTGTATGCAAGTAATGAGATGTCTCTTTAATAAATCTCCCCTACCCACAATTATGACGACCTCACACCCTTTTACTTATAGATGTAATATTGTTAATAGGTGTATCGACTCTACATTTAAATAGATGAAATACAGGTACTTTTTATCTGAACGTAAAAAGGATATAATAGTTAGTACATTTCAAAATTAATAGACAGTTTACAAAATATTCTTACCATTACAGGAATCTCTCTCGAACACGTTCTCTCACAGTGAATCGTGAATGTTATTCGAATAACTTGTCAAACCAGTTTAAATCTCAGAGATTTACAAGTACGGAATCACTATAAATAGACTATCAGGTTAACAAACTATGGTGCGCGGTTTGGTTTTTTTTCTTGTATTTGTGATTTTAACCGCGCTACTTAAACAAAATGCAAAACTAAATTAAGTTTTTTGCGACTCCCCAATACGTTGTGTTTTTTCGGAAACGACTCCCCCTTACGTAAAATTAACTATGTGAAGGAAAAATGTCCCCTTTACTTATTTTTCTTGGGGTTTGGAAAGTTTTGATAGTTGCAGGTGAGAGATAGATGTGATTTTGAATGGAAAAATAAGACTTTGGAGGCTGCATGAAGATACCGATTTCATTAACGAATTTCTGTCGTAGAAAAAATGTACAAAAGTTCAAATCCTTGCCGGGACTGACATGAGTCGAAAAAAATAGGTAGCAACTTTACCTTCGTGAACCGCTCGAGTTACAGAACTTTCGGATGAGACCTTAAAAACCGGTGCCACTTTTCAAGGCAGGCGTAATAGCGTTATAAAGATCCCTCACTGATCAATGGCCGTTATTGCCGAGTAAAGGTCTAAATTTCAAGCCCTTCACAGGTATATGGTAACGTCTCTCTATGAGTGAAAATTCTTTAATATGCTCAAGTGACCATTAAGGCCCTTTCAATTAAATCACTACATGAATGGAAAATTCTCGAATGGGACATAAAACAACATACAACCAATCAATCAATGAAGCCATGCCCTAAAACCAGAACCCCTGCTCCAGACGCCATGAAATTCATAATTTTGGAATAAACACCCATGTTTATCATAATTTAATTTATGTACTTACTTTGTTTGCTTCATACCCAGGGGCAGAGTTTTCAAAGAAATAAGACCCTTTCACTTTATTACAAGACTCAACAGAACCCCCACTTTGGAATAAGCATCATTGCTCATCCTAAGTATGTACTAATATATATTTGCTGAATACACTGTAGCAGAGAAGAATTTTTCAGAGCACAATGTATTTCCACTATAAAATCAATTTAATCTAACATCCAAACACCAGAGCTGATCCTGGAGACACAAATTTTAAGATTTGGGAAAAAGCACAAGGTCAATGATTCTTCTAATCATTCCAACACTTTGACAGCTGTCAAAGAAAATGCATTCTTCTGGAACTCCCAATCCAGTAAAGATAACAATAATTTTCATGGATTTCACCCACCACTTAGGCCCTTGAGCACAGGGACCATGGAATTCAGAATTCCCGTTCTCCTTCGCCCATTGCATCTATATGCAAAAATATGTTTTAAATTTATTCAGCGGTAAAAGAGAAGCTGAAAATGTTCAAAAGTTACAACCAAAGCACGTCGCACGACGGACGACGACAGACAAAGGCAGATAGATATAGATCACCTGAGTGATTAAAACTATTGCACCAATTACGAACGTCATCTCGAACTGACCTTCCAGCGTTACCTAGAAACGGCGGTCATTTGAATGTTGCCATCTCAATTACATTTTGTGTTACATGTATTATTCCCGAGATTGTCCAAGCCACCTGCGAAAACTTCTATGTACAATCAAGACCTATGATGAACATAATATTTATCAAACCTCTAATACAGCATTATAAAAATATTGATTCCTTGCAACCAAGCACGAAACTTTCATAAAGTCTGCAGTGCAGTCATACAGAATATGCATGTGCATTAAAATTTTAAGTTTCAGTACAAATACCTCATTTAGCGAGAGAGTAATCCTGTCTCTATCAAATTCGCCTGAATGCGCACTGAGCACAAATATATGCTCTTAATGTTTAAAAGCATCTATCTTCCATAGGTAAAGTGTGATTAATAAAAATGTCATAAACGATTTTTTCCATAAAATCAAAATGGTAAAAACGACGGTTAATATCGCATACGAAACAAAATTTTTAAATTAACTTATATACAGATTTTTACAAGATTTTGACATCAAAACATTTTAATTGATCATAATAATATTTTTTTTTAATTTAATCCAAAATCGATGTAACATGTAGATGAATTTAGATCGCTCCTTTTTTTCCTTACATAACTTTTATATATTCGTACTTACATGTACTTGGGCGAACCAAACATAAATGATCATGCGTATCTTTGCAGCTACTCTTCTACAACACAATGATTAAAATGACTTTAAAACTATACAATAAGTTTAATATATCACTACACAATACCTTTACCGTTGGCTATATCAGAATGAAATAAAGATAAAATTGGTAAGTAAATGCATTAATTTTCAATTCATCTCCAATTAATAAGGTACATGTAAAAGGTGAATCTTTTTCCCAAACAATCCATTATTAAAATCAACCTCAATCAATCCTTTAGCAGTGATATGAAATATGCATGTTTCTACTGAGCAATTGCGATAACTTTCAGGTATATTACGGTACATAGAAAACCTACCATGAAGAAACCTGATTTCCTAGATAATTCATCGACCCAAAAAACATATATCAGAAATAGCCCTCGACAGAAATTCGGTACATCAAATTTAGACTTTGTACATACGACAGTAATTGACTAGCCATGACGTATAAGCATTTGGCGCTCTTTCTAAACAACAAAGGACACTGATGTAACTAAGCCTGAAGTTTTCCAAGACAAAAAAAAATTTAAAAGATTGATAATATGTCCACACAACATGCATACACAACAAACATAGAAACTTTATCAGATCCAAAAGCATTCATACAATAATATTTGACAATTTCAATGATTTGTTTCATCAATACTTTCATATACTACTGTCAATTTTAGTAAATATATAAATGTTTTCATTTCTATTTTTCTGACAATTAAAAAGTTTTGAAAACTGAGGGAAAATCATAATTCATGAGTACAAAGCAATTACCTTTATTTGAGTTATAGCCAGTCTATTGTATGAATTGGTACAGCATCCTTTGGAGGATGGGTTTGTGTATTTCATTAATATTCAGAGGGTTGACAAATAAAATCCTTGGCATAACTACAAAAGGAACTAATAGATTCAATTTAAATTGTTTTAAACTCCTTATATAGAGATATCGAAAATATTTTTACAAGTTACGGTAAAACACGTGTGTTTGTTATCTAGCAGAACAAGTCCATCGGTAAATGAGATCGATTGGTTGTTCATTTGTTTACGGTTGAATCGGTTGAATCCGTGCTACGCGTGATTTAGTCACGTATAATGTAGAATTTCGGGTGCTAAGCCATTCGAAGTTCGCTGCTACATTGCAACAGATTAATCACCCACCCACCCACTCCTTCCAGTTCGATATTTCTTTATTTGTCTATTTTTTTTTTTTAGAATAAAAAGGATTTAAAAAGTCAAACTAAAGACTGTTTTGTATACTGTAATACACTTTATTAAAGTCTGTTGCACTTCTGCATGCGAGCTCATATCCTTTATAAAGTGTTTTGATTTTTAATCTATAGGCTAAATAATTTATGTTCGGTTCAACTGGTGAATTTAGAACATAAACAGTATTCAAGCTCAAAAGTCCATAAAACAATTCAAAATAAGAGCAGTGCAAACACGGACCTCAAAAGCATCAGAGATGGGATCAGGTGCCAATTGAGAAGTGCGTTCCCTGCCGACCGGTCACACCCGCCGTGTGCTCATTGTCATGATCGGGAAAGTATCCGTCGTTGATTCAGTGTGAAATAATTTTTTAACATTAAGTATGAAAAACGTCAGTCAGCATTTGAGTTAATGATAAATCAAATTGCTGACAAGGTCATTTAACAGACCATAGAACTTACGAAATGATGACTTTAAATGAGACTGCATATATTCTTGTATCAGCAACATGTTTCAACAATTTACACTTAGTTTAGTTGCTAAATACCCAGGATCAGAGAAGAAACCTTTCAAGGAACAACGCATTTTCACCATATAATCAATTTGAATCACTACTCAAACAACAGAAACCGTGACCTTGAAGACACAAATGTTTAATTTGGAGGGAAAATATTTGCTTCTCTGGACAATGTACAGGGTTTATCTGCTTAATACCCAGGAGCAGAGATTTGCAAAGAATTAATGCATTTTTATATAGTCGATATGACCCTGCCCTAACTCCAGAAATCCTGACCCTGGGGCAATGATATTCACAATTTGTGGAAAGGTCATTGTCTTTTTTTTAACATCATTTCATAGTTTGAATACTCGATGTTCATGAGTAATATTGAAGATTTTTGAAGGTATAAATGTAGCACTAATTATGATGGGTTTAACCCACCCTTTAGGCCCTAGGGGACAAGGACCATTTAATTCCTAACTTCTGTTACCATTTGCCTATTTACCTAATATGTCGATATGGGTAGAAATTTATTCAGGTGTTCTATAGAACAATCTGAAAATGTTAAAAAATTAACCAAAACTTTAAAATCAAAATCTCCCAGGTAACAACGGTTATTTTGAATGACACTGTGCTTATTATAACTGAAATTGTCCAAGTCATCTGCGGACTTCTACTGATAAAATTAATAAAGACCTCTGGTGAACGTAACATTTTTCAACCCTCTAAAACAGCATAATAATCATACCGATTCCTTACAACCAAGCATAAACTTTTATTAAGACGAGAGTGTCGTTACAAGGAATCGACATCAAAAAATCAAAGTCTCAGTCACAAATATCTCATTAAGCAAAAAATTAATCATGTCTCTATCAAATTCTATCAAAATGCGCACGGAACAAATATACTCTTGATTTTCAAAACAATCTATCTTCCACAGGTAAAGGGTCATCACAATGTCATAATAATTAAAATTTTCCATAAAATCAATAACCTATTGGTTTTTGATGGTAAAAAAAGACACTTAATTATATATTGAATAAAAAGGTAGGGTTTCCATAAGGCTATTTTTTGGCCCATGATGAATTTCAAATTAATTCCTTTAGTTATGTCTAGTAATGTTTCCTCTGTCATATTTTATAATTTATTTGCAAAACCAACCTATACTAGTCACGTGACCAAGGGGTATCTAAAGGGTCCCTCTAAAAGCGTCTAAGAGGGTTATGAAGATTTATTACTTATAGAAGACTATTCATTGTGAGAAACCAAAGGATGATTAACCATATATCGTCAGGAAACATAGAACAGGGCTGAAGTAACACAAAAAGTTAACTAATTAAATATTTTTTGGAAAAAGAACTTCTGTAATTGTAGCCATAAAAATTCAATGGAAATTGTGTATGCTTTCTTATTAGACATCTTAGCTACCTATAACAACATAAAAAAAGGTATGAAAAACAATCAGTTATAAAAAAAAAAAAAAAAGCTTTCAATATTAAGATATATCATATATTGAGACAAATCATTTAAAATATAACTGTGCTTGCGACCCATACATATTCTTGCAAGTATAAAGTAGAAAAAAGACCTCTACGCATTATAAGTAAGTACATCGATTTAATAGTATTTCGTTTAGATTGACACATAGGAAGTGTAAAAATCTCTTATCAATAAATTGTATTGCAATACTAAAAATATTTTTTTGCGATAAAAAAAAGAACTAATTGTGTACAGGCATTAAACATAATTTACATGTACTTATTTTATTTTATTTATAGATATTGGATGCAAGATCTGAGATGTGTCTTTTATCAAAATTCATTTTATATAAATTCATTTGAATTCTAAAGACATATCCTTTGATTCCATGTCTGTACCCATTTTCGTGTGAAACGTATCTTAATTTTTTTTTTTTAAATGTTCTTGTAATCGCATGTACATGTGCCCCTTTGAACTTGCACAAATGAACCTAGGATCAAGGTGTAAAATTTTAATTCTTATGTTCCTCTGTAAAAAAAAGATATGAACAGGACACGTTTGCACAGACAGATGGACGAGTTGATTCCTATACATACCCCAAAACTTTGTTTGTGTCGGGTATAATGATAAGACCACTGGTTATTTGGGCAAAAGAATTAGGACAGATCAAGGCACAAACTGCATCATCAACATCTTGTAAAATTCAAATTCACATTAAGTTAAGTTAATTAAGTTGAAAGGAGCTGGTTACTAAAGGCATTGAGTTTTTGTAAACAGAAAAAACGTATGTTAAATCTGTGAAACGGCAACATACCCAAATCAAGAAACTTTGACCTTGATTAACATTAAATAATTAATATTGTTTACTGTGAAACAACAAGTCTGACCTTGGTCCTTATATATTGAAACTACCGTCTCTAGTGTCAAAGTTTTTGGTTTTCTTAACAAACAGACACACAGGCATGTTATTATATAATCAATTATTTTTCTTTCATGTTTGATATCATCGTATGACTTTAATACAGGTATAAAAGGACAAGTCTGTACTAAATAGTAAAACCCCCACTCTGATTGACTCTCATGAATCCATCTCACAATAACATGGCATACCTAAACGAAGAGTGTACTAAAATTTCAAAAATCTGCAATGAGTATTCGCTGAGGAAACCGTGATAGAAATTTGGTACATACAGACACACAGATAAACAGGCAGTTGAAGTTGTATTCATGCAAAAATAAATGTCACCTTTTGACGTGCAAAAAAAGCCCCAATCATCTACTATGAGTAGTTGCCGAAAAAATGCGAGGAAAATTTGTTACAGACAGACACACAGACAGCTAGACAGACACACGAGGGTAAAAAGGTATACCCCTCTCCTTCAGAGCTAGGTTGGAATTACTAGTAATCTGTTTGATTGACTGGACAATGTTATAAATGTGTATGATTCACTTTAATCTTTGAATAAAATTAACCACAACTCAACAGATTGCAAAATTTGCAAAGTCATTAGTATTTAAGTGTGTGTTGCATTGCGAACCACAACCAAATATCAGTAAAATATTTCTGTACATATAAGTAATTAATTATCATATTATGGTTTTGGTTCAGAATGCAACACATAGTATACTAGAAGGTTAAACATCATAACCCTCCAACATTTTCCCATATACTCAATGTTAAAGCGGTTGAGGGTACCATACTTTGATCGTTTCTTCCAATATCATCCTAACTTTTTTCTCGCAAAATAAATACACAGCACAAAATTAGACATGTTGAAAATAATAAAAGTAAGTTTAAAATTGTTGGCAATCTAATTTCATTTTTTGCCAAAAACATGGGCCAAAAAACAGCGTTGTTGAAACCTCTCCTTTAAAATGAACTACGTTAATTTTTTATAAGAGTATCAAAAGACCTATATCACTGATTTAAGAAGGATCTACAAAGAGGATTATATAGGTCATTCTTTTTATTTGTTATTTTTAAATGTAATCCGATATCGATGTCAGTTTTATTATACCCCCGCTTGAAAAGTGGAAGGGTATATAGTAATCGGGATTTCCGTCAGTCCGTCCGTCCGTCTGTTACGCTTTGGGGTAGCCATCTCTTATCCGCAACTCCTCTCGTACCCCTGAAGGAAATTTAATGAAACTTTCACAGAATCTTCTTTACATATTGCCATTGTGCACCTCCTATTTTACTTTATCATATATTTTGGATTTTCCAGTGCAAAACATGGACACTGCCATTATATTCATATGGGAGACGGGGGGTATCATTTAGTGAGCTCATTGCTCACAGTACCTCTAGTTTTGATCGCTTCTGTTTTCTCTGCAAAACTATTACATGTATACTATATGGATAACCAAACAAATGAATATAGTATATATTTGCAGCAACCTCTCCTAAATACAAAGCAATAAAATATAACTTTATAACGGAACAATAAACAACTAAGTCTAAAATATCACTTAAAAGACCTATACAGTTGGCTAGATTAGGATGAAAGCAAATAAAATTAATTAATGCATTTCAATACCTCTTCTCTATTAATAAAGTAACAGTCCATGATTAAAATCAACCTTTAGGAATACCTTAGCAGTGTTATAAAATATATTTTGTACTTGGTCCATTACCATGCATGTAGATACCAGGTATAAGTAAGGTATACATAAAAAAGATTTTACCAGATGGATATCTTGATCTAGCATATTTCAATCCGTAAAATTATCGAATCAGAAATGGGATCCTGTAATCAGTGTTTCCTTAATTTCATGTAGAAAATAAAAGTTTTTTCATGAACTTATGAAAAGTAATCCCGATACCTTTATTAAATTTGATATCATTTTAAAGAAAGGCAAAGAACATACAAATTACCATTTTCTGAGAAAATGTAGGCAACCTTAATGCGTTTTCTTTGTCTGGTATGAAAAAAGTACCATTTTTATGACTGGTTCTCTTGACAATAATTTTTCATTGAAAGTGACAGTTCAAAATATGATTTTTCATCTTGTTCACCTACACTGTACAAAGTACCGGTATGATCTTAAACACTTTATTTTACCAAGCTAAAGTTATAAAGAATCATTAAAGGAATTTATTTCTTTATTTTGATAAATCTGTAGGCACCTTTCATTTACTCAATGATTTCCTTAACAAGTTGCCGACACAAATTACTTGTAAAAATATTGTAAATGGCCCCAGAAAAAATACACATAATAAAAGTTTTACTTTAAACATACTTCCAGAACTGACAACGCATCAGATATAAGCATTTGCTGTCCCTTTCTAAATTCAATATAACACTGATGTGACCGACCTTTTAAGTTTTACAAAGAGTTTAAAAGAAAGAATGACAATTTGTCGGTATCACATACAAAGAATCCAAAAGCATTCATTCGCAAATATTTGACAATTTCAATCATGTATATTATCAATTCTTTATTACTATGTTTTGACAATCAAAAACGTCTGAGAGAACTGAGGGAATATCATAATTCATGAATGCATAGCAATAACCTTTATTATACCCCCCGCTTGAAAAGCGGGAGGGTATATAGTAATCGGTATGTCCGTCCGTCCGTCTGTTACGCTTTGGGGTACCCATCTCTTATCCGCAACTCCTCTTATACAGCGGAAGACTTTCACATAATCTTTGTTATATAATGTCATTGTTCACCTTCTATTTTCATTTTTGATCGGACACATATTTTGGGTTTTCCAGAGCGAAACATTGACACTGCCATTTTTTCTATTGTATTGAAAGGTACCCATCTCTTATCCACAACTCCTCCTATACCACTGGACAAAATTTCATGATACTTTCACAGATTCTTTTTTACATGATGCCATTGTGTACCTCCTAATTTACTTTTTGATCTGACACTTATTTCGGATCTCAAAGAGCAAAACAGGGACTTTGTCATTATAATCATATGGGAGGCGGGGGTATCATTTAGTGAGCTTATGCTCACAGTACCTCTAGTTTGTTTTCAAGTCAGTCTATTGCATTGTATAACTGGGTACATCTTTTGGAGGATGCGTTTGTGTATTTCATTTCAGATAGTGTACTTTTAAAAACCTTTTTATCAATTATAAGAAAAAGAACCATCTTTCCTACTTATAACTTTAGCCCGCCGCATATGGTTTCATCGTGCATTTAAACTTAGAAAAAGGAATTAGCAAATTCAATTTAATGGGTTTCCAAACCTTCTACTTACAGATAATACAGAAATTCTTTATGAGAAGAAGTAAAGAGATGTCAACAGCTTCCAATGAAACGCACGAACACGTAACAGTTTCTTTAATACAACGAACAAAACCACAGTCTAATTACAACCGCCATCTTTTGAATGTTTGAAAGCTGTCGCAAATTCTGTGGTCCCCGTGGGATGCGTCAAATTATTACGTGATTTTTATACCCCCCCCCCCCGCTTGAAAAGTGGGAGGGTATATAGTAATCAGTATTTCCGTCCGTCCGTCTGTTACGCTTTGTGGTACCCATCTCTAATCCGCAACTCCTCTCATACCACTGAAGGAAATTTAATGAAATTTTCACAGTTTCTTAATTACATATTGCCATTGTGCACCTCCTATTTTACTTTTTGATCTGACATATATTTTTTTATTTTCCAGAGCAAAACATGGACACTGCCATTATATTCATATGGGAGGCGGGGATATCATTTAGTGAGCTCACTGCTCACAGTACCTCTGTTTTTTTTTATTGTAAACACGAAACTGCATCTTTTAAGCGCTCATTAAATTTCTTTTATTAAACAAATTTGTTCTAGACAAGTTTTTATGACTTCGAAAATACAAGAGGCTCAGGGGCCTTAATAATTTCCACAAAAGTATTAAGTAAAACTGGAGGCACTGTGAGCAAATTGCTCAATAAATAACATCCTCGCCTCCCATATGATTTTAAAAGCAATTTTCAGGGAGACTCGAAAAAAGTGTGAGATCAAAATGTAACATAGGAGGCACATATTGACACTATAAAATAAAGAATCTGCTTGAAAAGCGGGAGGGTATATAGTTATCGGGATGTACATCCGTCCAGTGTCCATCCCTCTGTTACACTTTGGGGTACCCATCTCTTATCCGCAACTCTTCTTATACCACTCATTGAAATTAAATGAAACACTTTCACAGAAGATTTGTTACATATTGCCATTGTGCGCCTCTTATTCTACTTTTTGGTCGGACACATATTTTGGATTTCCCATAGCAAAACATGGGCACAGTGATTTTTTCTATAATTTTGAAGGCTACCCATCTCTTATCCGCAACTCCTCCTAAACCACTGAATAAAATTTAATAAACCTTTCACAGATTCTTTATTACATTATGTCATTGTGCACCTTTGATCTAACACTTTGTCATTGTAGTCATATGGGAGGTATCATTTAGTGAGCTTATTGCTCACAGTACCTGTAGTTTTAATTAAACATTGAAGATAAACTGTTAAAAAGTATCAGGGCTTAATTGAGCCTTTTTTCAACATGGTCCTGTACCCTTCAAATAAGAATTTTTAATCGAAAAAGGAACAACACTTGGAAGAATTGGTTTTTCATTTCAAGTTAAAATGTTGAATAAAGACACTTTGAAGAAGCAATCACTATTCACATCATTAAATCTCCTTTTTAAATAAACTGTATATTTACTATGAAAAAGACTTTAAAATTCAATCTGCGTGTCATTTGAAAATTTTAACCTTAATTTTCGAAAATAGAGTTAATTTTTTATTTTGAATTGGAACATGGTCCTTTTACAGCACCTAGATGCAAGGATAACTAAGCTCATAAGCGGAGACCCATTCATATTGAAAAAAAAAGAAATGGTATAATATGAGAAAAATAATCATTTTTGCTCTCTTTGACAAGTTTGATGTGTGTATGCAACATTTATTTATGTATTTATAAGATGAAATATATAATTGATTTTTTGAATTTATGTTTTATTTTTTACCTATGTTTGTTGCGCTATATAATACAGGTACACTTGTACGAGGGTTGTCCCGTAAAATCGTGGACAAAGCGTTTTTCTCGAAAAGTAAGGGGCGCACTAAGCTGAAAATTTCAGTAATTGTTTATTTATCATATTTAAGTGCATGATATTTTTTTTGATAAAATATAGGCAAAAATAAAGATTTTATTATGCTTGAATGTGCACGGGGTATGTGTCCTACGGCGCACAGTCAAAAAACCAAGTTTTTATTAAAGAATACACATGTTTGAATTCAAAATAAAAGTTTTAAATACATAAGATTTGGATTAAAATTATCCTCATTCAATTCCACAATCAGTTTTGTAGTCTTTGTAAAAATTTTAAGGCATTTGGTTAATTTTTGGCAGTTTCTCGAGCATTCGAAATGGGAAAGTGGTAAACACAACACACGAGAAATGGCGACGTTTTATGACGTTACGGCGCACCGGAGAGCAGTTCAGTTTTAATTCGATGTTGTATTGACACCTTTAGAGACTTGAAATGACCATAGAAGAAAAAAAAGATAATATAAATATCACCATATCTTAAGTATAAAATGAAATAGGAGTTTTCTTAGCGAAGTCTTTTTGATCGAGTCCCTGGGGAGCACAAAACATACGGACAAACTCCTAATTTAATAGCAAAAGACGCTGCCACAGTAGACCGCCGATATGAGATTTTCTATTAGTTAAATGGTGGTGAGAATATTGTCCGTAACTTACTTATAAATCTTCAGAAGATCGCATGAGGGTGCCAATTGGTTCTTCGACTGTTTATGGAGACTAAAGAATGTGTTTCAATGAAATTCCTAAATTTAAGTAGGACTCATCCAACTTCATTTTCAGCAAAGATAAAACGTGACGCTGTTTTAGACACTTTGAGGTCATAATCCATGCGCCGTAAGGTGATACAATACATGGCATAAAATCTCATTTGTTTAGTTATGCATACATTTATCTGAAATTTGCTGTGTATATTACTAAAATATGTACTAAAAAATAGTGAAAATTTCAGAACGCAGTGATGTTTATTTTTCACACTAGACAACTTGTCCACGATTTTACGGGACAACCCTACAACTCGTACATGTATAACAGTGTAGTTAATGAGCAACACAACTGTTGGTAAAAAAATTGTCATTTGATTATCATTAAATTCAAACAGAATTCAAGTTTGGTCAGTAACTCAGAAAACAGATAAAATGGCCGTTGAAAACAGGCAAGTTGAAAGCATGGGACCTGAAACTACCATTGGCCGCGTTAGATGAGCTGATGATACCCCCACCTCCTATATGATTATATTTATTATGGTAAAGTCCATGATTTAGTGTCACGTTGTTTGGTAAGGCTATTGAACCAAACTTTTGTTTTATTTTTATCGGCCACCTTTTTTTTCACATTCAATATCAGAAAAAAAGAATTATTGAGGTGTCATATTGTAAATTTTGAATTTATTAGGGGGGAGGGGGATAAATGCAAAATCAGATTGACTATTTTCGATTTCAAAATCTATTTTAGGTTCAATATAAAATGTCAGGCATCTTTTTTTAAAGGGGGAGGTTACTTTGGCGTCATAAGAAAGAAATATTTATCTAAAAAAAACTACCCCAGCGTATTTTTAATATGAAACAAGGGGCTCATGGGCATTAAGTCACCTGAGCATTATGCAATAACTTTCCAGTCATGTTATAAGCCAGATGCTACGGTATTCACAATTTTGAAAGAAGCACCATTGATCATCATAACTATGCACTTAGCAATTGCTTAGTTTAGTTACTAACATGTAATACCCATAGGCAGGGTAGGGGAACAAAAAACGCATTTCAACTAACTAGTAATATTCAGCAATAATCAGTAGTGCACCTACCACACATGAACCCCTGACCCTAGATCTACACATTGCACAATTTTTGAAAAGGCACCATTGCTTTTCAAAAATATTTGATTAATACCAAGGAGCAGATTTCAAACTATTCATTCATTTTCAGTATATAAGTAGAGCCCCCCCCTCCTCTATGGTACCTCTGACCCTGGGGCCTTGAAATTCACAATTCTGGAAGAAGGACCCTTCTCATCATAACTATAAAAGTAGTTCATCTGCTTAATGCCCAGAAGCAGAGAAGAAAATTTTCAAAGATTTAATGTATTTTCACTATATAATCAATAGAGCCCCGCCCTAACACCAGAACCTCTCACCCTGGGGCCATAGAATTCACAATTTTGGTAAAGCCACTCTTGTTCATCATAGCTATGTACTTAGTTTGTTTATTTAATTCATAGGAGCGGAGAAGATTTTCAAAGAATTCATGTACATGTATTTTCACTATTTAATCAATAGAGCCCCGCCCTAACACCAGAACCCCTGACCCTGGGGCCATAGAATTCACAATTTTGGAAGAGGCACTCTTGCTCATCATAAATATGTACTTAGGTAGTTTATTTAATACCCAGGAGCAAAGAAGAAGATTTTCAAAGAAATAATGCATTTTCACTTTATACTCGTTTTAGCCCCGCCCTTGCATTAGAACCTCTGAACCCAGGGCCATGAATTTCACAAGTTTGGTAGAGGACTCAATGTTGATTACAATCATGCATACAGTTTGACTGCTTGATGTCCAGGAGTAAAAAAGAAGATTTTTAAAGATTCGCATTAATTTTAGTTGTTTTGGCCCCATCCCTTAGGCCCTAGGGGGGCAGGGATCATGAAATTCACAATTTTTGTTCTCCTTTACCCATAGATGCATTATGCCAAATTTGGTTGAAATTGGTTCAGTGATTGCAGAGAAGAAGCTGAAAATGTTAACGCACACCGCACGACGCACAACGTTCGACGACAGACGAAAACGGATAGCAATAAGTCACCTGAGTTTACTCAGGTGACCTAAAAATCATATGAACTAAATAATATAGAATAAGTTTTCTTTAAAAAGTATACACGTGGTATTACATGCAATTCATAGTATCTGAGATACATTTTTAATAAAACGTTTATTCTAGGTCATCTTTTGGATTTTTCTATATGAAATATGTTGTAAATGTTTGCTCAAATAATTATTCATTTTACTTGAATAAGACACTAATGGTAATCTAACAACCAAGCTATTTGATAAACGTGATGATTATAACTTTTCTATCTTCAACTTCCCTTACTTATGCAGCAATATACCTTCATCACCTGCATACGGAGTATATATATCTCAGTTGATTCGATACGCAAGAGCATGCTCTACGTATGAACAATTTCTAAAACGAGGTAAATTACTGACATTTAAGCAAGTTGATGAAACAAGAATATCAGCAGTCTCGTTTAAAGTCATCATTTCATAAGCTCTATGGTCGATACAATGACCTTGTCAGCAAATACAATTTATCATTAAGTCAAATGCTGACTAACGTTTTTCATACCAATTGTTAGTCCATTATTTATACACTGAATTGACGACGGATTTTTTCCGTTATTTCCTGATCATGACAAGGAGCACACGGCGGGTGTGACCGGTCGGCAGAGGATGCTCACTCCCATGGCACCTGATCCTACCTCTGATGTTTCGGGGGTCCGTGTTTGCTCTGCTCTTATTTTGTATTGTTTTATGGACTTTGAGACTGAATACTGTTCGTTATCTCCATATCCTTCTTTTTGTTACAGAAGGCAAATGAAACTATTATTTAGACTTGGGTTTACGGGTTATATATTCGGGGGACAGGTGGAGTATTGTCCACAGGCACCTATGACCTTTACTAATTTGAAAGTCCTTGAGAGGATAAAATTATTAATTACCACAAAAATAAATTTCACAGAAATTATGGTCTTACCAACAATTGTGACAGAATATCCAGAACTAATGCAAAAAGGACTGACAAAAAATCAATTTCCCTCAGTTTTCATAGACTGTTCAGCGAAAGATTGAAAAAAACTGAATACAAAGCATGCAGGCAATAAATGTTCACTTACAAATAAAAGGGACACAGTGTAAGGGCCCTCATTCCTTAAAGATATATTTAATTAATCTCTACAAAAGTTTGGAATTAAATGGGAATTTAATTAAAATATCTGTGGGGATCAGATATGCCCACACGGATTTTGTCGCTTTGTAAGCATATCGGTAATTTTACAGTTGTACGATTTACCTTAGTAAATTTAAACTTTGTTATGTTCTAATTCGTTTCACTCAAACGAACATAAATTATTCACAATCAAAACAAGAACACTTGTCTACATAGGAATGGAAGCGCTTGCTTGCCAGTATTTATTAGACGTATACATTTACAAAACAAAAGATAGATAAAAAAACAACATCAATATATGTTGAAAAAACTATGGAAACCTGTAAGTCCGCAGCAATTGCGAGGTAAACAAAATGAATGGCGGACTCAATCTCACAAACTTACGTAAGTGTCATATACTGCAGATCACTTAATATTCACGACACCTTATTTTCGCGAGAGAGTCATTGACTCTTTATTCGTGCTCCAAATTACTTGTCTGAGCTTCTCAAAATATACTCTCCTTCCAGGTCCTTGCGTTCACAGTGTTCTTTTCTTTTGGATGTTCCTAAAGTTAGAACTGTTACGTACGGCAGTCGTCGATTTGACTACGCCGCCGCCTCACTATGGAACTCTCTCCCTCTGTGTCTTAAAAATTCCAAATCTGTTTCCGCTTTTAAAAAAGGACTCAAAACTCACCTCTTTGAACGAGCTTACGAGGGAATGTAAATATTGCTTTTATAGTGATATATATATATACCTAATGTAAAAGGACACTGAACTGATCTTAAAGTTTTTAATATTTTTTTATTTCGTGCTCTAGTGATCGAGTACAGGTTCCTTTAATATTTATTATTATTATTTTTTAAAATGTTTCATAAGTTGTAATTTTTTTAGAGTGACTCCCACGCAACGTAATTTTTTATGGCCTTTTAGTACACATAAAGTCTTTTAGATATCCTATTTTTATGCACAAATATGTATCATGTATTTTTTAAAGTAATTTGTTCGCCAGTTTGTAAGCTTTAATGTGAAGCGCACTAGAGTGTCATTATTATAATGCGCTATAGAAATTATTGTATTGTATTGTATTGTATTGTTATTAGCGAGACAAAATTTTCACGAATTTTGGGCATTGCTCTATATAAGCTTAAGAAAATCTATTATACACGAGAATGAAAATTTCGCGAGCATGCCGTCTCGCGTAGTAACGCGAAAATAAAGTTCTCGCGAATAAAAAGTGATTTACAGTATTAAAATGTGGCTATTAATTCGTTCTTGCGTACATCTAGACCTTTGATTTTTACAAGAGGAATATTTCATAAATTATTGAAAAAATTGAAATAAAAAATATTTTATGTTGAAAAGTATATTGCAAATATATAGAAAAAATAATATGAGCAGATTTTTTCATCAACTTACTTATTTTTCTTGAAATGATTTTGATAATTCCACTAGAATCACGCATGTGTAGGGGGACATTTTCAACCATGTCAAAATAAAAGACTAAAATACGGCGATGATACCTTGTACATAGAATACTTTTATTTACTACTGTTTAGGAAGGATGAAAGTAACATACAAAAGTATTTTATGCACATTATGTCTCAAATAAAAGAAAAAATGAATTTTAATTTTCCTCATATTTTGAACGCAACGTCTGTCAGTCTCAATACACATGGTAAATTGCTATAAAATGGGGCATTGCTTATGCAAACCTCTCTTAATTTTCTTGTCCACTGGTAGAAAGTTTACTTTTTTATCAATTAAGTGGTCACAGATTCAACAGAAAAGCGCGTGTACTTAGAAATTAACAAATCTGTGAGATGCTTCCTGTGTCTGTCATGACAAGTGGGCGTTACGTGCAAATTCAAGAATTGAGCTCGGAGACGCTTCTTCTCATGCATTTGACTTAAGGTCATGAATATTTAAAATTTCTCGGGTGTTTTTTTATGCAAATTTGTTTATATTTCTATCAGAAGAGCTACCGAGAGATTCCGAGAAGCCACGAAAGCTTGTCTGTCCAAGTGTTACGTTACAAAAAGTATGTTACGTTCACAAAACCATAAGTCGTCTTTATCTTAGATTTTATACACATATCATCAAATATTGTCAACTAGTAGGTGTATTTTGTACGTTTTGTTTAAATTATGAACTTGCACGCTCTTCATGTAATAGATAAACACTTCAAATTTGGAATTTCTTACATAACTTACCGATTGACAGACATTGCCCGAATATTATCGTAACGATGACGGACAAACCGAATGTCTGTCCATGTTACGTGAATCAAACAGATGCATTCAGATTTGAACATTCAGTGAATTAAACCAAAAAGATATTTTATTCAAACATATTATCGTATTATAAGGCAGAATTTGTTTTTATAACTCAAACAATACAATTTTGTAGTTATTTTCTTGCAGTTTTTAAAACGTGTCTGTCAGGGTTACGTGCGTCTGTCCATGTTACGTTATAGGTTTTATCAATATTAAATAATATTATTTTTAAAATTTTATTAGTATTTTCATAAATAATATTATTTTATGCATTCTAATTTCTAAGAATAAAAGATAAGCTTTGAATAATAAATGTCATTGTCTCGTTTCAAACGGGTATTGTTCAAGAAAAAACGTAACATGACAGACATGGTTGAAATTTTGTATGTTACAAAGCGTATGACAGAGATTTATCTTAGAAATATTCAAAATTAAAATTTATAAGGAATCAAAATTTGATGAATGTCAATTTCAGAAGATAACATTACCTTTTTGCTAAAATAATGAAGTTTAAAGGTGACTTGGCTGGCTAAGTAAAGGAGTCTTTCAGTGTTACGTTCGTCAGTTTTTGCATCAAAAGTAGCCTAAAAATCGTTTTTTTTTCTTCTATGTCAGAATGATTTTATTAACATTGTTTAAGGAATTGTTTAAATTTATTTTTTATTAATTATTTGTATTGCTTAACATATAGTCAGGTCATAATATGTTACACGTCTGTCATGTTACGTTTATATGTCTGTCATATGTTACGTTACACACTTTTCAAACATTGATAAAATATTTATTTTTGACTTAATTATCTATTCAAACATTGTTTTACCCTAATTAAAGTGGAAACTTCAAATACACATAAAGAAATTTAAGAAAAAAGCGTGTCTACAGAATTCTCTATTTGTCCTCTCAGATGTACGCAAGACAATTAATCGACTAATTTAAGTAAAACCTATGCAAAATAAATGTAAGTTAGAACTATCTGTAAACACATTTCGACTATATGTAGCTAATATGTACCATTACACAACAATCTTACATTTATATCAAATTTTACATAAAATCAGCTAGAGCGACTAAGCAAATTGTTTCCCATCTTTGACAATTAAACCGTTGTGTACAAAACTTTTAATTTTCTTGTAATGAAAACAATTACTTTCTTTATCAAACAAATACAAGTAAAAGGGTGAAGTAAGTAAGAGGGTGAGTAGGTGGGTGTGAATGTCGCAAAGCAAAGCCTTCGAATGAGTTAAAAGCGTGATTAAAGTGAATACCTGTTCACCTGTTCTACAGGTATCGACCTTTAAATACTGACCAATAGCTAATGTCGCTTTTATTAGCACATAATAAACAAAAGCACGTGTTCCTAGTACATATGATAAATTAATTACAGCACTGTCCAAATGACAATGTTTATGGTTTTAAAGCTTGCGGTTATTGTTACAGTATCTTTTAACATGTGATGCTTTTCATACTGCGTGTTAATTTTTTAAATGTTCTATCAAATATGTTTTCATGGGTTGGGAGATGGTACGCTTTACCTTTCCTTTTAACTGTTTTTGCATACAGAACAGCCATATCGTCATGGTCTACCCATGTGTAATGTAGTCTTGAACTGAATGTATTCAAAATGTTATATCTTGAAAACATGTTTATTATAGGAAATATATTAACTGACCGTAAATAAATTCATTATCTTATTTATTCATTTTTTAAGTGAAAAAATATTTTAAATTTATCTAAATTTCAGCCTAAAATTTAAAATATCCTGATTCGAACACTCGAGACAATTAACTAAGTGCTTCAACACTACCGCTATTTAAATAAAAAACATGTTCTATATGTATAGCAAACACACAATTGGACTTGGAATTTTTGAGAATATGTTCCGAAATTTAAGTAGGTAAATTAACTTTTTTATATAGAGTGAGTCTTCCTACCATTTTTTGAAAATGGTGAGAGATACATCCTTCCATACCCTTTCAATATTGGCTTGCAAAGAATGGTACGAAGACCCACTCTATATATATAAAACACAGTTTTAGCATTCAATTTCTATTATTTTTACTGTTACTAAAGCGTGTTACCATTTTCACTGGTTAATAACAATCAATTTCTAAGTAATTTGATTCAGGTTTTATCTTTACTGTATGCAGAATTTGTAAGAATTTTTAAATTGATATTTTACCTGCCCTCGCGTAGGCATATGACGCGCCTAATCCCAGATTATTGTAATTAAAATTCGATTGTTTTCAATTCGATCTTTTGTAGAGAACAAATCTGTCCGTCGATCTAATAGAAAAGGGGAAATATTTGTCTAACGTATAAAACATAATACCGTATTCAAGAATTTAATTTTGGCATTATTAGCGAGGGTGTTGAGAACTTTTATTTGCATTTTCTTTGTAGTAGCTTCTATAGTGAGCATTTTAAAATCGCTAAAATTACATCTCGCTCTGATTAAAGTGCCAATTTTTAAAGACAAATCGCTAAATTTGCCTTTCGCTAAAATTTCCACTTATACGGTATATTATACAAATATGGACTCAATGTAGGTCAATATGCATTTATAATTACCCTGGATGACAGATATTGACCGAAGATACATGAAGTATACCGAGGTCGATATTCTACATGTTTCTAAATTGAACAATCGAAAGACAACTTTCAATTACTCCCCTTCGCTTAGTTTTGACCATCAAGAAACTGTTAGACATACATGTATTTATACTGAAGAGGTCATTTGATGAAATAATGTTCAAAAGAAGAGTACTCTACATTTCTGGACGAAATTTAATATCAAGTTGCTTTCTGGTCCGCATAATAAGTTTAAATTTATTTTATAAATTCTTAAGTATTTAATAGATATAAAATCATTAGGAATATTTCTATAGTAGCAATTATTTTGTTTTAGGAGACATTGTGATAGCTACGGAACCGTATTCGTGCCACTTGCACACTTTACTTTTTTTTTTATTTTTACACTTTAACCTGTAAATTTTACACTTTAAAGTGTAAAATTTACACTTTAATCTGTAAAACTTGCACTTTAATCTGTAAATTTTACACTTTAAAGTGTAAATTTTACACATTAATCTGTAAATTTTACACTTTAATCTGTAAAATTTTAACTTTAATCTGTAAAATTTACACTTTAATCTGTAAAATTTAAACTTTAATCTGTAAATTTTACACTTTAGTTGTTTATTCACATAGTCAATTTAGCAACTTCACACATCCTCAGTAACACATTTTAACAGACCATGAATCATGCATGATAAAATTTAATTCTGATTTTTTATTTTACAATAAATGCAAATAATAAGCTAATTAGTATGACTGATACAAGTAAAACTTTTCTTAGAATATAAGTAAAGAGCATATCAAACATACATGTACATATTCTCGATGAATGTAAATTTTACAGCAACAGTTGAATTTATTGAAATTTTTTAAATAACCAATTAATATATTAATAAATAAAATATATACGTATATAAATAACTAAAGTATGTTTATATTAATTTTCGAACAGCAAAGAGATTTATATCCTTTGATTCAAGGACGTTTCTTTAATGCTACGTTAAAAAATGACCGTAATTTTAATATTATACATCAGTTCATCATGACCATAGAACCATAAACTTGTAATATCAATCTTTTTTTTAATTTAATCAATATTTTATTATGTTAGATTACATAATTGGATTGGACATCAGGCATGGCCTATATAAGTCCTCTCCAAGGTCAAGGTTACAAATGTTAAGATTACAATGATGGAATAATACTTATTAAGTTACATTATTTTCTTTTCTTAACTATATATGGGAAAACAAAGCGAAAAAAAAATAGATTGAGTTATACAGAAGAATTATTACTAAGTTTGTATACTCGCTATGAAATATAATGATAAGGAAGTAAAAAAGTGCAAACAAACAGCAAACAGAATAAGTAAATAAATAATCAAGTGCAAAGGATAAATATGCAAAGAAAAATACAAAACTGAAGAAAGAGTAACATTTATAAAAGACAAATAAATCTTAATCAAGCAACAACACTGAGTGAGGAAAAATAGAATAAAAAAAAAATAAAAAAGTGCAAAGACAATTATCCAAAGGAAAAATACAACATATACATGGAACATGGAAATGCTGAGACGTAAATCAAATGTAATTATAAGAAATATCAGGATTTATATTTTACTTAATTATGAAATACTACAAAATCTTTTTGAAGACTTGATGTACAGCTGGACTGCTTCAAAAATTGAACAGTTAATTTTATAAGGTAATTGGCTATCCCCAAATAGCAAAGTATTCAAAATTTGATCAGGAGACATGCTTTCTAATTCTATTACATTCTGAAGACGTATCCTTTTCTGATTATTATATGCAGGGCATTCTAAGAAAAAATGATAGTTATTCTCGTTCAGATATCCGCACTTAGTACAAGATGCTACTTCACTTAGATACTGATGATATAGATGAGCATTTAGATTACTAGATTCATTTCTTAGTTGACAATGTAGAATGTTTTCCTTGCGACTGCCATAATTAAAAATCTTGACATTCTTTATTTTATCTACAATAGGTTTCTTGAGGACATTCTTAAAACTTGAATAAGATTCAATACATTTTGTTTCTAGTGGTAAATTGTTCCATAATTGAATAGTAGAAGGTAATATCAATCTGAAACTGCAAGTAAAAAAAATCTTTGAGATATATATTTTTACTGTTCGTTACACTTGAGTAAAACTAAAGAAACACATGTATATATAAAGAAACAAAAGCAGATCCCTGATTTCTTATGCTGGGGAAAATTACGAGACCCATGAGGAAATCATCCATCCTTGTTTATCATATACTAATAAATATGTACATGTTAATAAAAATATGCAAACAATTGTGAAAATCTGTTTAATACTTTTTTCAAGTGTCATAGGTAAAACATCACGAATCGACCGTTTGATTATAACCGATTAAAGTTCAGGTTGTTCAAAATAAAGTGTAAATTTTACAGATTAAAGTGTAAATTTTACCGATTAAAGTATAAATTTTACAAATTAAAGTGTAAAATTTATAAATTCATTTATCAACATAGAGATAAATAAAATTGACCCCCCAAAAAAGGAACGGAAAAAATCCAAATATTGGAATTACATTTATATATTTCCATTTCTTATTTTTGTCCTCTGTGCTAACTCTTTAAAATTTAGCGAAGTTAATTTTTTTTATAAACCTGCCGGAATGTAAATTAGGCAGGTCGAAAGGTCAGGAGCTAGGGAGGCCTAATTTGCATGTAAATCTTGTGCGCATCTGTCTCTAACGCTAAGGATTCCAAATATGCATGAAAATCTCGTGCGGCTGCCTTTGTGTTTGACGTCTGTTGAAGAGGGCTATGGAAATTGGCAACGGAGTCCTCGTGTCATTTAAATCTATGTCTACATTTTTAAAAATATAATTCTACAATTTTATTTCACAATGAAACGGAAATATAAGGAATCACTGTCTAGTTCGTATAGTATGCCAGGGACATCAACGATAGTGGGAAACATGGGATAAGACAGTCTTTTAAAATGTCTCGTTAGTTGAAAACATGTTATCGTCAACTCGGTTGATGTTGCCGGATACCTCGGTTTTAGACGGATGTATGTTATCGGAAACTCAGGTTAAAAAGTTTCCTTTAGCTTCATAAATAGATTGGAAAAAAATCCATTATAATCTGCCAATCCTTGAAAATAGCAAACGTAAAAGTTTGTTTTGATATAAATGTATATAAATAAGATTAATAATTATAAATTTATTATAGAACTACTCATCTGTTCAACCATTTTTCTTGTTTTCCATTCAAGATAACCTCTTGGACTGCTTCAGGCAGTTTCAAACGTAAATTATCATGTTTAATTAATGATAACAATTTTGCTTTCGTCTTCCGATATAGTTTACATGTATTACGTTATTTTTTAGGGGAAAAAAACCAAGTTCAATTTCCCCCATGATCCCCGGGGAACTATTTTTTTGTCCAGTAATGTTAATCGTATTATCACGTCACAGTTACACATATATAGCAGATGTGATGGCTTAATTAAGGTCAAGATCTAGTAAATGAAAGGTGCCTACAGATTTACCAAATTTGAGATATAAATTCCTTTATTGATGCTTTACAACTTTAGCTTTCTTTAATTATTTAATTTGGTGTTTCGGGGTATAATTTGTAGGTAAAAATGATTAAAAACTGTATTTTAAACTGTCACTTTCAATGAAAAATTAAGAAAACCAGTCATGACTATGGGAGTTTTTTTCATATTCGACAGAGGAAATGTATCCAGATTGCCCACAGTCTCTCAGGAAACGGTAATTAGTATGTTCATGGCCTCTTCTTTAAATCAATCTCAAATTTGATATAAGGTATCCGGTTTACTTTTCATATGATTTCAGATTGAATGTCATGAAAATACCCTTTTTCTACATAATTCTGCTAAAGCCGTAAAGTACGGGAAAAAGAAAGTTGAAATTAATTATGACGTCATATTAAGTTATTTACTAGATCTTGACCTTAAGAAGGGATGCCCCATATATGAAACAAGTGCCTGTGGTTGTGACGTCAGGACTTATGTTGCTCCGCAGAAGAACGTAACATATTTTTAAAAGCTTAAAGTAGAATCACCCAGTTTATAGGACTTTTTAAATACTTGATCATGTGATCTTGTGTCAATCAGACAGCTCCCAACATTAAAGAAAATTAATAATTCTTAATTCTTTTTTATACAATGTAATATGGATATGTAGTAGATTAAAGAGACTATCATTTAACAAAAAGCATGATTCAGACAAAAATATTTAAAAAAATATGAGTTCAGAGGGCCGACTGGAATTATTTTCCAACCGTTAAAAATACCCATTAAGGAGGAGGGGTGCTGGTTGATTCACTTCAGTTCCTCGTATTTTTGACTTTTTCTACAAACAATTATTTGCGTTTTCAATTACAAGGGGGTGGGGGTAGAGATTTTTTGCTTCGGTATAAACACCCAATAGCAAATGACATAGCCCCCCCCCCTCCATCTGAGCATTAGCGCTATCAACACATTGAATTTGAGCACACTGCAGGATGTAACAACCTCCGATGTTTTAGAGATCCGTATTCACGAATTTAAATTTTTTTTTTAAGTCAAAATTTTGAATTTTATGTCATATATTTTGGTCTAACTACCTTTTTGGAAATTCATCTAACCACCCTTGAGTTTAAATTGTTTTGTCTGTTCATACCAAACTGATAAATGTATTCGTGTTCGAAAGGTTGTGAGTTTGAAACTCAGCGGCGACTGACCTAAGTCAATCAAAATGGGTAGCAACTGTTTCTTCAACAACTTGATTGTATGTTGTTTAACGCCCTTTTCCAGTCATATGGAGACGCCATCACTTGCCGGTGGAGAGCTTCAAAATTTGTCATATACTTAGCACCTAGGGCCATTTGAGCAGTGAGGGATCTTTTTTGTGCTAGCACCTACTGCGACGTCCCACTGTGGGATACGAACCCGCGACGTAAGGATCGACTCCTCACTTGGTGACTCTAGAGCAGACACTCTAACCACTGCGCCACACAGGGGACCTCGGTACCTTGTAATGAAATTTAAAACTTGTACCAAAACAGGTCAATGCAGATTTCAGTAAGAAATGCCAAAAAACACAATTTTTAAAAGTTACATATTCTTAAAGAGGCATATTATAGCCAAAAATTATAATTTCGAGCCACCCACTTTAAATATTTAGATTTCTTACGGATTTATGTCGTCTCTTTGCGTTTTCCCTTCATTTATGACAACCTTTGTTTCCGATAACTAAAACCGAGTTATCCGATAACAAAGTGCATTATTCAACCGTGTTTCCGATAACATACTGAAAGTTAAACTCGGGCAATTTTTTGCCCTTTAATTACATATTTGCAAGATTCTGAGAAAGTCTTCTTGTGGATAATCATTAACGCAAGGTAAACAAGGATTTTGAAGAAAAAAATGCTATTTACAGCAATGCCAATCGGAGAAAAACTTGCAAATTATAACAAATTTGACTTTTAAAGCCTTCCAAAGGCTAATAAATGCTATACTAGTACGTATCGAGGCTTTATTTTGTATTCGTATTCATTTCTATTTACAAAAAGCACAATGAATATTCTCTGTTTCTATTTTAACAGAGTTTACTTAAAATAATTTACTAACCTGTCAAAAATTGTTATCAACCGAGTGTCCGATAACAACCGAGTAGCCGATAACGCGTTGAGCAGTGTGAGACTGAGCATGACAAAATCCAACTTGTATTTAATAGTGGGGGGTTGAATGGGTACAAGATATATCATTTATGATAAAATTTGTGTATTTTAAGTGATTTAATCCGACATAATGTATTCCGTTTTCCGTTCCGCGTTTTAGCAGCACCCCCTTTTGACCTGGTCCCCTGTCTCATCCTTGCCAATGCCTAGTGACGCGAGTTTACGAAGCAAAATAGGGACAGGGAACTAGGCTAATGTACCTTTCTATATTTTCGGAATCAGGAAAGGACAAACGAACAAGAGGCCCATGGGCCACATCGCCCACCTGAGAATTTAAGCTTTGGCCATTCTGTTCTTTACCAGTTTTCCCCCTTGTAATACATATTGTGACCCCACCCTACCCCACTGATCATAATTTAAACAATTTGAAATCTACACTACCCCGGTATGCTTCCACTTTCAACTTTTCTGGCCCAGTGGTTCTTGAGAAGAAGATTTTTAAAGATTTTTTCCTATATATTTCTATGTAAAACTTTGATTCCCCATTGTGGCCCCGCCCAACCCCCGGGGGTCATGACTTGAACAATTTAGAATCTACACTACACTATGCTTCCACATAAGTTTCAGCTTTACTGACCCAGTGGTTCTTGAGAAGAAGATTTTTAAAGATTTTTCCTATGATTCCCCATTGTCGCCCCGCCCTATCCCGGGGGGTCATGAATTGACAAATTAGAATCTACACTACCCTAGGATGCTTCCACTCAAGTTTCAACTTTTCTGGCCCAGTGGTTCTTGAGAAGAAGATTTTTTAAGATTTTTCCTATATATTTCTATGTAAAACTTTGATTCCCCATTGTTGCCCCGCCCTACCCCCCGGGGTCATGATTTGAACAATTTAGAATCTACACTACCCCAGGATGCTTCCACATAAGTTTCAGCTTTAGTGGCCCAGTGGTTCTTGAGAAGAAGATTTTTTAATGATCCAACCCTATTTTTATCTTTTCTTGATTATCTACCCTTTTGAGGGGACATGGCCCTTTATTTTAACAATTTATATTTCCCTTTACCCAAGGATGCTTTGTACCAAGTTTGGTCAAAATTGGCCCAGTGGTTCTTGAGAAGAAGTAAAAAATGTGAAAAGTTTACAGACGGACGGACAGACAGCTAGACGGACAGACGACGGACAAAATGTGATCAGAAAAGCTCACTTGAGCTAAAAATTACCTCCCTTTCTCTTAAGCTTAGATATTCCGACAATCTCTGATTTACCTCTCTTGATATTTTTGCTTTAAAATCAAGTCTTTAAGAAATTTTTTTATTTAAAAATATAATATACAGATACAAAAAACATTCAGAAAAAATAACTTAGTATATGAAAAGATGTAAAATAATGTAGTAGCACTCTGAGCTTTCTCCAAATGCCTTATTACATTGAGTGATCTGCTGTGAATATGTCAGGAGTTATCCTTTATGAGTTATGTGCTCAGCACGGTCCACTGAATTCTGGAGTCAAGCTATTTACTGTGTCCATCATTTAGTAATAACAACGTACTCAAGCAATATCCATTAAATTCTGTGAGTTAATAAGCTGTTTAGTAAGTCCATCACTGTGTTGATAAGAGTTACTCAGCACAGTGCACTGAATCCTACAAGTTAAGATATTTAGTGTGTCCAACTGTCCATCACTTTATTATAACAATGTACTCGGCACAGTTCATTGAATTCTGTGAGGTAAGCTGTTTAGTGTGTCCATCACTTTCTGATAACAATGTACTCAACGCAGTCCATTGAATTCTGAGTTAAACTCTTTAGTGTGTCCATCACTTGCAGCCCAAACCTTAATCTCTGCACTATTGTTGAAGCATATTTGTCTGCTGTCAAAGAAACAAAATTGATGGCAGTCTGTCTGTAAAGATAACAAATCATGAGGGATCAAAAAATATTAATAAAATCTTAATAAATGAAAAAAGGCTAACATATTTTCACAGATTAGAAGGAGTTTGCAGAGCTTGTATCTTACCTTTATTTTCAGGTTCTAGCTGATCTCTTTGGACTCTCACAGAAACATGGCGAGCTGCTTTTGGAAACAGGATCAATGCCAGCATTAACCCCTACCTATTAACAAAAAAAGAAACTAGAAATTCAAGAAATGCGAGTGTCATAATCTCATTTAATTCACATAACACAAGGTCTCGAGCTTGACATACAACTGACTTACCAAAGATTTCAGGTTAGACAGTAGTTAGTCCTTCATCTCCAGTCTTGTAAACAAGTTGAGGTCAGTCTCATCTTCTGCTTGTTAACAAAGAAAAATCTAAAGATCATTGAAAATAATGAAGGAGATCGACCTTCTGCCAAAATGTTCACCTGAATCATCTTGACCTAAATGTCATCAGAAGAAAAAAAAATCTTAATTCATATTTTTACTAATCCTAGTCCAAAGGGATCATGATGTAACCTAATTTGAATCGAGACATCCTGAGGATGCTTTAGATTGCAACATGGTTGCTGTTGTGCTGCAGAAGTAAATCACCCTGAACCTATAATTTGAATAAGTGTATAAAGAAAATTTGAAAACTGCGAAAAAAAGAGCTTTTTACTCACTCCATTATCAGATATTGGCTGCTGGACAAAGCTTGGCAATGGACTCTTCTTCTTCTCTTGGTCAGCACTGGTCTTCTTCCTTCTTCCCTTGTCAAATCCCTTTAAAATACTTGATGGAGAGAAGATAAGCAATAATTCAAAGCAATGTAATAATCAAAGAAACTCAAATGATCATAATCATTACAACATTATTAGCTGGAAAATCAAAGAGCAAATTAAGACAATAAGGTTATGATAGGAATAAGGTGGATTATTGGGGCAAGGAGAGGAATGCATAGTTACTTTAGAGAAGGGAGGACAAAAATACGTCAGAAATAATTAAACAAAAATACTTGTAAGACTCCTGCTTGTTAAAGTTGGTCGTGATGAAGTTCCATGGGTAAAAAAAGAAGTACAAATATTCTCCTCATGGCTGCAGCAGAATGGGAGAGGGACTCTTCCTCGCTTAGAATTCCTAGTCAGTCTTAACTTTCTTCTGCTTTAAAAGATAAGAGACATAAAAGGGGAAACACTTTCACTTCATATCAAGTGATGAGAAGCTTCAGTAAAAAGCAGCTTGTTGCTTACCACTTTTGAAACACAATGCCTTCAAAACACAGACAGGAGTAGACTCATCTTATATTAATGACCTTGGTCCTCCATTGTTGTTCCTCTTCTGAATTAAAGAGGAACTGAAATCTGTCGAATGTCCAGAGGTTAAAGCTTGGTACAGCCAACATCAATTGGCAAGCAAAGATACAAGAAGTCAAGTCTGAATCTTACTCTGCTTTCTTCTGATGTCTGCAGTTCAATGGGAGAGGGAGTCTTCCTCATTTCAGGATCCTGTTCAACCCTAACATTATTCTGCTTAAAAAGACAAAAACAGACACCAAAAGGGGATCATTGGCACTTCATACCAAGTGAGAAGATTTCTAAAATACATGTAAACAAGTGGCCAATGGGCAATATGCTCACCTAAGCATATTGGCTAGTAAATGCACAAATTAGTCCAGTATTTAAAAGTATAAATTTTAGAATACTAGTAACTACCTTGAGACATTTTCATATCAATAACAATGGCTTAGCTGTTCTTGAACATAAGATTTTTTTTCTATATATTCCTTTGTTAAAATTTTATCCCCATTGATGCCCTCCCTGCCCCCTGGAATCAAGATTTGGACAAATGTGAATCTACACTACCTTCATGATTTGAACAAACTTAAATCTACACTACATGAAGATGCTAGCGTATACATATCACCTGTCATGACATTTTTGTTTCTGAGATTTCTAAAGATATTTCCAATAATAATCCAACGTAAAACTTTGATTGTCCATTGTGGCCCAAACCTTTCCCCGGTAGACATGATTTGAACAAAATGAAATCACTACCAAAAAGGATGATTTGATATCAATATGACTAATTGTGGCTTCAGAAAAAAAAATATGTATATCCCTGGGTACATACTGTAGATTCCTAAATATATGCATGGAAGTAATTACCGCGTAATTTCGCGAGGGGCATCAAACACAAAATTAAATTACTCGCCTTTATTTTTATGGAGCTGAAATCTATGTAAAATCTTTTAACCAACCATCCATTCGAATTATTATTCTCGTGATTTGAGAGTGAAAAGCCTATTCGCAATAATAATTACACGCGAAAAATATGGAATCTACAGTATAATATATATATTTTTGATCCCCTATTCTGACCCCAAGATGGGGTCTTGATTTGACTTTGAAATCTACACTACCTGAGGATGATGCCACATAAGTGTCTCTTTCCTGTCTCAGTGGTTCTTGAAAAGAAGATTTTTAAAAGATGTCCTTAATTTTTCACTTATTTGTAGTAATCTTCCGTTGGAAGAGGCAGTGGGCCTTCATTTGAATAAACTTAAATCCCATAATGGCATTTATCCAAGGATACTCTTTGCCAAGGTTCCTTGAATTTTGACGAAGATGAAAATGTGAAATTTTACAAAAAAGATGACAAAGACATAAAATGAACAAAGGTTCACTTCTTTTAAAAACCAGCACTTATATCAATTGATTCTTCTACTAAATAGGGGTTGTGATCAGTTTTCTTTCCTAGATAAGATGTTTACCAATGCTTTTGAGACTAATCTTCTCGTGCGCCCTTGCGAACTTAGCCTGGGACCAAATGGTACCCAGTATCCGTCTGCTTCCACGTGGAGGCATCGCATAGGACTTGTTGTGGAGAGGCTATGTTCTGGCAGGGGAAGACATAAAAATTCCTTCCCTTTTCACATTGCTGCTAGCCAGCGGTGATGGATGAAAGCGAGAGGTGACAAGCACACACACACTAACACCAACACACTAGACGCATCACACAACATTTAGCAGACGTTAGTAGTTTTAGTAGCTTGTTACTTGTGCAGGGTTCTCCATCATTTGAAATTTCACTGTGTTGCAGAGTTTACGCAAAGCACTAAAATTTCACGGTATTTTAGCGATTAAATTTGCAACTGAATCACTATTCATTATAATTACTTAAGAATACATGCACACACTTTAAAAAAAAAATTGCTAATTCCTTACAAAAATAGTATGGTCAAACATATAAGCATATATTGTGAAATGCAGAGGAAATTCTTGTCAATAAAGTTAAACTACTTACAATTTTTTAAAGCAAATTTGTTTTTTCGTCAATTTTCTTGATCAAATTAAGGAATTACTAAAATACTTTTAAAAGTTCCTTGAAAATTTAAAACTATTTATTTACATCAAGTAAATGATTTTGGTACAGTGTTATGTTTGATTTACATTGCCAACATACTGTAAATCACTTTTTATTTGTGTGAACTTTATTTTCGTGTAATTACGCAAGATAGTGTGCTAGCCAAAATTTAATTCTCGTGTATAATAGTATTCCTTAAAATTATATAGAGCAATGACCACAATTCGTGAAATTTTGTCTCGCTTATCAAGAGTCAATGACTATCTCACAAAATAAGGTGTTGCGAAAATTTAGTGATCTACAGTAATTCTAGAGCCATTGCTCAATAGAAAAGACATTTAAATATATTTCTAAAAATAATACAATGTACTTTAACAGTTACATGGAAGTATGAAAACCAATTATTTGCCTTTGTTTTTTCATGCGTAAAGTCTGGCGAGGGTGTAGGAAATAATTGATTACGCAAGGTGAAACTATAATTAACTGCTCTAGATACCTTTAAGAATTGAAAGACGGTAGAATTGTTTGATTAATAATGTTTCAGATACAGAGAATTTGTATGTTTCGATTTTCTTTTTATCACAGATCTTACTGATCTCACACAGATAAAATTTGAATCATTTCTGTGTCGGAGAACATTTTTCTGTGTCGGGACCAATACAGTAAAACAGCTAATGGAGAACCCTGCTTGTTAGGGTGTTAATCATGCAAACCTATCCACAACAAGCACAAATCATGCACTAACTAACAAATACCTTAATTACAATAATAACCTACACTCCTTAAGAACTCTAAGCTGTCTAACTAACAACTAAAGCCTACTTACTAACTCAAACTACAACACCAAACTAAACCTAACACTAAGAAACACCTTGGTAATGCTACTTACAACTACTATACACTTCTTACCTTCCAACTGCAGCAGGAAACACTCCAGACTGACCGTCAAAGGTGGCCATCGCGAACAACCGATGGGACGCATAAACACGAAGGACCACATAGACCCCTAATGATAAATATCAGAAATGTTAGTACTCAGTAGGTGTGTCAAAATAATAATAATAAAACAAACTTACCTCTGCTATTCTTTAACTTTTAAGAAATAACTCCATTCCAGCATTGTTGGCATGTTGTTCCAATCCAATATGTCCAGCTTCCTCCAAATGCTTATTCCACCATCTTCAACGATGCAGAGTCAGCAACCTCCTTATTCAACCACTACACTACCTAACAATAAATCCACACGAGTTTCATCTTTCCTTGCAAACTGATTTGAGATTTTTCACAAGTTGAAATAGGCATCCTTCCTCATCATTACTATGTACATAATTTACTGGTTTAATACCCAGGAGCAGAGGAGGAGATTTTTAAAGAATATATGCATTTTCACTATATAATCAATAGAGCCCCGCCCTTACACCAGAACCGTCGACCCAGGGGCTATGAAATTCACAATTTTGAAAGAGACAGCCTTATTCAATATAACTATGTTCTTGGTTAGTTTATTTCATACCCAGGAGCAGAGTACAAGATTTTAATGAATTAATGTATTTTCACTATATAATCAATAGAGCCCTGCCCTAACTCCAAAACACTCAACCAGAGGCCATAAAATTCAAAATTTTGAAAGAGGCATTCTAGCTCATCATAACTATGTACTTAGTTTGTTTAATACCCAGTACTAGAGAAGATTTTCAAAAAATTATGCCTTTTCACTAAATAATCAATAGAGCCCCACCCTAACACCAGATTCCCTGACCCAGGGTCCATGAGATTCACAATTTTGGAAGAGACTTTCTTGCTAACCATTACTATGTACATGATAAGTTTGTTATCCAGGAGAAGAGAAGATTTTCAAAGTAAAAATGCAATTTCACTACTGTATACAGGGAAATGTTTGCCCCCGTTTTATCTTCTCCCCATCTGCCCTACACACATGGGGTGAATTTAAAAGGGGGTTAAATTTATAAAACACAGAATGATTTCTTAGAAAGAATTGTAACTGGGCAGATATAAAACTGGGCAAAATATTTTCTCTGTGTGAAAGGGCGAAAATAACATGGAGCGAAAATAACCCTGTATAAAGTGTATATCAAACAAACTTCACCCTTACAACAGAACCCCTGACCCTGGGACCAAATGAAATTCGCAATTTTGAAAGAGGCATCCTTATTCAACATAATTATTTACCTGGTAAGTTTATCTATTGCCCATGAGTAGAGAAGAAGATTTTTAAAGAAATAATGCACTTTTTTAACTATTTAATTGATTTATCCCTACACAAGAACCCCTGATCAAGGGGCCATGAATTTCACATTTTTGGTAGAGGACTCAAAGAAAGTTGATTACAATCATGCAAACAGACTGCTTAATAAGTCCAGGAATAAAGAAGAAGATTTTTAAAGATTGTCCCACCCCTCAGGCCTCGGGGGGGGGGGGGGACCATGAAATTCACAATTTTTTCTTCCCATTCACCCATAAATGCTTAATCCCAAAACTGGTTGAAATTGGTTGAGCGGTTAAAGAAGAAGCTGAAATTAAAAGTGAGGTAAAGCCTAACAAAGCCAACATCAATTGGAAAGCAAGAATATTGGGAAAAGGTGCAAAGAGATCGGGTATAAATCTTACCGCACTTTCAGCTCATGAATGCTGTTAAATGGGAGAGGGACTGCTCTTCACTTCAGGATCCTGGTCAGCCTAAACTTTCTTCTGCTTAAAAAGAGAAAACAAAAACATCAAAAGGGAATCACTCTCATTCCCTAACAAGTGACAAACTTCATTTAAATAAGAAATTTGTTACTCACCACTTTGGGCCATGTTGGCTGCTGTGTAGAGATGGGAAATGGACTCATCATCTCGTCTCCTTCTGTTGGTCGACCTTGCTCCTCCATCGTTGTTCCTCTTCCGAGTCCCTGAAAATATAAAACTGGCACAATGTTAGTAAAACTTCAAAACAATGCAACAAATCACGAAAAGTTACTTACCACTTTGGGCCATGTTGGCTACTGTATAGAGATGGGAAATGGACTCGTCATCTCGTCTCCTACCGTTGGTCCACCCTGCTCCTCCATCGTTGTTCCTCTTCTGAAACCCTGAAAGTATAAAACTGGTACAATGTTAGTAAAACTTCAAAACAATGCAACAAATCA
>PRKT01000064.1:1138196-1157601 GCA_003671525.1 Saccostrea glomerata | reverse complement strand
AAAGTTACTTACAACTTTGGGCCATGTTGGCTGCTGTGTAGAGATGGGAAATGGACTCGTCATCTCGTCTCCTTCTGTTGCTCGACCTTGCTCCTCCATCGTGTTTCCTCTTCCGAGTCCCTGAAAGTATAAAACTGGCACAATGTTAGTAAAACTTCAAAACAATGCAACAAATCACGAAAAGTTACTTACCACTTTGGGCCATGTTGGCTGCTGTATAGAGATGGGAAATGGACTCGTCATCTCGTCTCCTTCCTTGGTCAACCCTGCTCCTCCATCGTTGTTTCTCCTCCGAGTCCCTGAAAGTATAAAACTGGCACAATGTTAGTAAAACTTCAAAACAATGCAACAAATCACGAAAAGTTACTTACCACTTTGGGCCATGTTGGCTGCTGTATAGAGATGGGAAATAGACTCGTCATCTCGTCTCCTTCTGTTGGTTGACCTTGCTCCTCCATCGTTGTTCCTCTTCTGAGTCCCTGAAAGTATAAAACTGGCACAATTTTAGTAAAACTTCAAAACAATGCAACAAATAAGAAAAGTTACTTACCACTTTGGGCCATGTTGGCTGCTGTATAGAGATGGGAAATGGACTCGTCATCTCGTCTTCCTCTGTTGGTCGACCCTGCTCCTCCATCGTTGTTCCTCTTCCGAGTCCCTGAAAGTATAAAACTGGCACAATGTTAGTAAAACTTCAAAAGAATGCAACAAATCACGAAAAGTTACTTACCACTTTGGGCCATGTTGGCTGCTGTATAGAGATGGGAAATGGACTCGTCATCTCGTCTTCCTCTGTTGGTCGACCCTGCTCCTCCATCGTTGTTCCTCTTCCGAGTCCCTGAAAGTATAAAACTGGCACAATGTTAGTAAAACTTCAAAAGAATGCAACAAATCACGAAAAGTTACTTACCACTTTGGGCCATGTTGGCTGCTGTATAGAGATGGGAAATGGACTCGTCATCTCGTCTTCCTCTGTTGGTCGACCCTGCTCCTCCATCGTTGTTCCTCTTCCGAGTCCCTGAAAGTATAAAACTGGCACAATGTTAGTAAAACTTCAAAAGAATGCAACAAATCACGAAAAGTTACTTACCACTTTGGGCCATGTTGGCTGCTGTATAGAGATGGGAAATGGACTCGTCATCTCGTCTTCCTCTGTTGGTCGACCCTGCTCCTCCATCGTTGTTCCTCTTCCGAGTCCCTGAAAGTATAAAACTGGCACAATGTTAGTAAAACTTCAAAAGAATGCAACAAATCACGAAAAGTTACTTACCACTTTGGGCCATGTTGGCTGCTGTATAGAGATGGGAAATGGACTCGTCATCTCGTCTTCCTCTGTTGGTCGACCCTGCTCCTCCATCGTTGTTCCTCTTCCGAGTCCCTGAAAGTATAAAACTGGCACAATGTTAGTAAAACTTCAAAAGAATGCAACAAATCACGAAAAGTTACTTACCACTTTGGGCCATGTTGGCTGCTGTATAGAGATGGGAAATGGACTCGTCATCTCGTCTTCCTCTGTTGGTCGACCCTGCTCCTCCATCGTTGTTCCTCTTCCGAGTCCCTGAAAGTATAAAACTGGCACAATGTTAGTAAAACTTCAAAAGAATGCAACAAATCACGAAAAGTTACTTACCACTTTGGGCCATGTTGGCTGCTGTATAGAGATGGGAAATGGACTCGTCATCTCGTCTTCCTCTGTTGGTCGACCCTGCTCCTCCATCGTTGTTCCTCTTCCGAGTCCCTGAAAGTATAAAACTGGCACAATGTTAGTAAAACTTCAAAAGAATGCAACAAATCACGAAAAGTTACTTACCACTTTGGGCCATGTTGGCTGCTGTATAGAGATGGGAAATGGACTCGTCATCTCGTCTTCCTCTGTTGGTCGACCCTGCTCCTCCATCGTTGTTCCTCTTCCGAGTCCCTGAAAGTATAAAACTGGCACAATGTTAGTAAAACTTCAAAAGAATGCAACAAATCACGAAAAGTTACTTACCACTTTGGGCCATGTTGGCTGCTGTATAGAGATGGGAAATGGACTCGTCATCTCGTCTTCCTCTGTTGGTCGACCCTGCTCCTCCATCGTTGTTCCTCTTCCGAGTCCCTGAAAGTATAAAACTGGCACAATGTTAGTAAAACTTCAAAAGAATGCAACAAATCACGAAAAGTTACTTACCACTTTGGGCCATGTTGGCTGCTGTATAGAGATGGGAAATGGACTCGTCATCTCGTCTTCCTCTGTTGGTCGACCCTGCTCCTCCATCGTTGTTCCTCTTCCGAGTCCCTGAAAGTATAAAACTGGCACAATGTTAGTAAAACTTCAAAAGAATGCAACAAATCACGAAAAGTTACTTACCACTTTGGGCCATGTTGGCTGCTGTATAGAGATGGGAAATGGACTCGTCATCTCGTCTTCCTCTGTTGGTCGACCCTGCTCCTCCATCGTTGTTCCTCTTCCGAGTCCCTGAAAGTATAAAACTGGCACAATGTTAGTAAAACTTCAAAAGAATGCAACAAATCACGAAAAGTTACTTACCACTTTGGGCCATGTTGGCTGCTGTATAGAGATGGGAAATGGACTCGTCATCTCGTCTTCCTCTGTTGGTCGACCCTGCTCCTCCATCGTTGTTCCTCTTCCGAGTCCCTGAAAGTATAAAACTGGCACAATGTTAGTAAAACTTCAAAAGAATGCAACAAATCACGAAAAGTTACTTACCACTTTGGGCCATGTTGGCTGCTGTATAGAGATGGGAAATGGACTCGTCATCTCGTCTTCCTCTGTTGGTCGACCCTGCTCCTCCATCGTTGTTCCTCTTCCGAGTCCCTGAAAGTATAAAACTGGCACAATGTTAGTAAAACTTCAAAAGAATGCAACAAATCACGAAAAGTTACTTACCACTTTGGGCCATGTTGGCTGCTGTATAGAGATGGGAAATGGACTCGTCATCTCGTCTTCCTCTGTTGGTCGACCCTGCTCCTCCATCGTTGTTCCTCTTCCGAGTCCCTGAAAGTATAAAACTGGCACAATGTTAGTAAAACTTCAAAACAATGCAACAAATCACGAAAAGTTACTTACCACTTTGGGCCATGTTGGCTGCTGTATAGAGATGGGAAATGGACTCGTCATCTCGTCTCCTTCTGTTGGTCGACCCTGCTCCTCCATCATTGTTCCTCTTCTGAAACCCTGAAAGTATAAAACTGGCACAATGTTAGTAAAAATTTCAAAACAATGCAACAATTCACCAAAATTCACGTGAATAAAATCAGTACAACACAATTCATTGAAAAATCAGAAAACATTGACTAAATTCAGGAAGACGAATGAGGGGGAAAGGGAAGTGGATGGTTAGTAATGTTAGAGTCAGCAGGGGGCAGAGGAAAGAAGGGAGAAAATCAAAAATACTTCCATATAAGCTTCCTTTGCTGTTGCTGTGGCTCCTGGTGATGTTTCTTCTGAACTGTCTTAGCATCTCTGCTTCCTGTCAATTCAAAATCAAGAGGTCAAAGGCTGACAAAGCCAACATCAAATTGGAAAGCCAAAATATTGGGAAAAGGTGCAAAGAGGTCAAGTATGAATCATACCCCCACTTTCTGCTTATGAATGCTGTTAAACAGGAGAGAGAATACTCCTCACTTCAGGATCCTGGTCAGCCTCAACTTTCTTCTGCTCTTATAAAGAGAAAACAGACACATCAAAGGGGATACACTCTCATTTCATATCAAGTATGAAACTTCATTTAAAAGCATAGATAATCAAAGATTATGAAGCTCACCTCGATGAATGTTATCAGTTTAAGCAATCCAAAATTCACATCATATTTCCTTAACAGTTAGTATTTATCCTGACAACAATATTCAAGCAAATTCTGTTTAAATAGGTTTTAAAATTCATTGAGGATTGACGTTTTCCAAATACTTGCACCTGGTCACTCGTTTAAACAAGATGTGTTTGTGAAACACTTTGAGCCCAACGGCAACAAAGTTCAAAAAAATATTTTCAGAAGATAAGTCAAGGTCACAAGGTCATTGACCTTGGTGTCATTTGAAGAACTTCATCAGTGGAGTATGCACACCAAATATGAAGTGTCTATCTGTCATGGTTCAAAAGTTATGGCGAAGGTTAAAGTTGACAACAGACAGACAGACAAACAGACAAACAGACAGGACAAAAACAATATCTGAAGCAAGTCTGGTAGTGTCCATTTCTAGATGCATCATCCATGCTTGTTTGGATCAGGTAGGACTTACAGTTTCTTGGAAATGGACCTGCTCCAAAAATCTTAACCTGGTCACTCATCTGGAAAATATAGGTCAGGTCCAGCATCCGAAGCAAGTCTGGTAGTGTCCATTCCTAAATGCATCATCCATGCAATTTCGGTCCAGGTACGACTCATACTTACTTGAACATGAACTTGCTCCTAAAACTCTACCAGGGCACTAATGCTATCCCTGAGGGTGGTGTCAGGGTGTAGCATAACTACATCTTGACTTTGCTTCGGTAAGTTCAAGTTCAAAATAAAGCTTCAAGGTAACAAAAATTGTTGCATTTGAATGACCTTTATATCTCTAAGGCCACACCAATTTAATTTCTTGTTCGTCGGGCATTTGATGAAAAAAAGTACGAGCAGGCAAGCGGTTAAATAATATTATTACTTTTTGTAGGCGACATTTTTAGGTGGATCAAGAAAAAAACTGAGCAGACAATTAATTTTTTTTTTCATTATTTTCAGAGTAAGCCGATTAAGAATACGATACATAGAGCGGAAATAAAACAGAAAAATAGCACAGAATCCCCATTGTGCGGAAAATTTAAATTAATATTATTTTCATAGTTTTGTTTATATACGAGCGGGTCCGACGAACAAAAAAATTTATTGGTGTGGCCTAATTTGATTGTGATCATTCAACAGGTAAATAGTTATATTAGAATGCCTATTTCCAAATATTTCCTTGCTCCAAAAATCTTGACTTTTTCACTCATCCATAAAATGTAGGGTGGATTCAGCATCTATAGCAAGCCTGGTAATGTATCCATGGAAGATTGGTCAAAATAGGCCTAATAGTTACTTGGAAATGAGACTAGCTCAAAAAACTTTTAACCTAGTCACTCATATTAAAAATAAAGGCCAGATTCAGCATCCGAGGCAAGCCTGGTAGTGTACATCCATATATTTTATTTTAGATGTACATGTACGATTCTTGTAAGTTTGGTCAAAATAATTGGAAATGACACCTGCTTCAAAAACATTAACCTGATCATTTCTTTGAATTAGCTGAAATTGCAGTCTCTGAAACCCTGGCTAGTACAATGAAACATACTTGAAGCATCTTACATGCATCCCTTAGGGGCTAGGGCATAGATGTACTTAAAAAGAAGTCTGCTCCAAAAACTTTCATCTGGGACACCAACACTTGCACTGATCCCATGGGTGTTACTATTATTCCCATCCACTTCATATTGGTGAGCAAAAAAATGATTAAAATGCTCATTTTTTATGCCATCTCTGATTTGATGAATAAATTTATGCAAGTAAAATGTCATGCCGACAACCTCACCGCTTGATTTCTAGCAGAATCCAGAAAGGGGGCAAAACATCAATGGGCTGGGCTATTCCATTTGAGAAAAAAGTGACATTTGGTTGAAATTTTAAAAAACCTATAATTTTGTAATTTTTCTATTTATGAAAATAAATAATAGTTTTTCTTTTATTTGCAAGGTACTCATTTACTTTTTTACTTCCATATGTTGTATTAAGGTACAGGAGTACCTCCTTCTTTTTCAAAAGGGAGGGGAGTGTAGTGTGGTACGAGTGTGTGCAGGTATGTGTTAACTTGATACTGTGTGCGATGCGCAAGTGTGAGTACGTTGTCGTCTGTTGTGCATGGAGGTGTGTAGATCTAGTCAATTGTATTGCAGGAGAGATTGTGTATTATAATATTGTTAAGTCTTGCATGATTAATGCTGAATACAAATATAAACAATTACCAGCATTGTCAGTTTATACATACAATACTTCAACATTCACTCAATCAGTATTTGTAGCACTGTGGCAACGCACTTTGAAAAAATTATGCACTTTGAAAAAATTTTTCAAAGTGCATTAAATTGGGACAAAATCAACACGCTTTGAAAAAAAATTTCAAAGTGCGTTAAATTTGGGACACACTCAACACACTTTGAAAATTTTTTTCAAGGTGCGTTAAGAGTGTACATAAACATTTTTACCACGGGGACATTTAACGCACTTTGAAAAAAAAATGTATAAAACCAAAAATTCTTGACTAAGATTTTAGTAACCGAGAGAATCAATTTGTAATATATATACATGTAATTATATCTTTTAAAAATTTTTTTTTCAATTTATATGTACACATTAAAAATTAACCTCAATGAGAACAAGGAGAAGACAAGAAGAAGGTCTGTCAGCTTAACTTTTTTTTCTTATACACTGTACAAAGCCATCAGTAGCAAATTGAAAGTGGAACCCCTAGCCCCCAAGGTAAGCCCCAATTTTCAATGCCTGTATTATGTACCGGTATATCTTTGTAAAACATTTTTACGTGTGCCTAAGCCCCCCTTCCGGTGTAACGACGAAAAATGACCCCCGTAGAATATTGACCTGGGGGTCATTTTTCTACGTAGAAAAATGACCCCCGGTGAATATTCTACGACAAGTAGGGTCGTTTTTCGACTGTAGAAAAACATTCCAGACCAGTAATTCTACGACTTCACACACGTTGAAAAATGACCCCCATAGAAATTTGACCCCTACTTTTTTTATTCTATAACGCCTAATATCTGTGTCTCCTGCTATTTTTTCATAGGGGGAATTTTTCTATGTACTTTAATCCTTTCCAACATATATTTGATTGCATATCTTAATAGTAGCATCACAATCAATGTATCTGGTATGGATTTATTTTTGGCTCGCAGAATCCCAATGAAAATTTCAAGAGTACTGTGCAGCAGTATATTCAAGAAGTGGTATGAATCAGATGTGGATACTAAAAAATTCCAAAGAACTTTTTGGAAAATTTGAAATCTTAAGATTTTTCCAAAATTAACAGCTTAAAAACTGAAGACTTTTCAAGTTCATACACAACCATTCCCCACGACAAATCAAAGTTCAGGCTTTTTGATATCATTGACAGCTGCTTTTTCAATAAAAATGGAACTCGAAAATTTACTTACCTTTTACGACCTTTAGTAAAACTGGCTACAGGTCATTGGTCATTTGCAAAATTAATTTGTTGAAACACATTCTGATTGCACACATTAGTACTCTGAAGTTGACATCAAAGATGCTTGAGTTTCTGATTGACAATATCTACGTGGTTTTTTGAGACCAGGTCTTCCAACAATCTATTGGAATTCCCATGGATACAACTTGCGCTCCGTATCAGCTGACCTAATTTTGTTTTCATTTGTAGCAAAATTTGTGCAAAATCGTATGCGTGGAAAGAAGAAAACACTTGCTGTGACCTTCAAATCGACATTTAGATATATCGACGAAGTATTGGCAATTAACAGTGGTTATTTACATTCCTACGTCGATAAGATATATCCTGGTATGCTAGAGATAAAATATACCACAGATTCTGACATATCTGTTTCATACTTGAAAAAAAAGACGTTAATGATAATCTAACAACCAAGCTATATGATAAACGTGATGACATGAACTTTTCTATCGTCAACTTCCTTTACTTATGCAGCAATATACCTTCATCACCTGCATACGGAGTTTATATATCTCAGTTTTTCCAATACACAAGAACATGCTCTACGTATTAACAAGTTCTAAAACGAGGTAAATTATTGACAAGCAAGTTGATGAAACAAGGATATATCTTAGTATCGTTTAAAGTCATCAATTAGTAAGATCTAGGGCTGATACAATGACCTTTTCAGCAAATACAATTTATCATTGAGTCAAATGCTGACTGACGTTTTTCATACTAATTGTTAGTCCATTATTTATACACTGAATTGACGACAGATTTTCCCTTTATTTCCCGATTGTGACAAGGAGCACACGGCGGGTGTGAACGGTCAGTAGGGGAGGCTCACTCCTCCATTGTACCTGATCCCACCTCTGATGTTTCGGAGGTCTGTGTTTGCTCTGCTCCTATTTTGTATTGTGTAATGGACTTTGATATTGAATACAGTTCGTGATCTCCATATCCCTTCTTCATTGAGAAGCATACATTTATGATTATATTTTTTGGTGATTTTTTTATCATTCAAAGGTTTTGTTCTGAAAATGGCATGATATGTTTCTGATAACCATAAACTTTTTACAAATCAAAAAGCACTGCATAAAAGCCAGGAAAGAAACGTAATTTAACTATATAAATTCAATTCCCTTAGCTTTTACCTTTCAACTTAGATATACATCTGTATGCATTCTGCTTTAAAATACATACTTTTTAACTACCTTATATAAGGCACTATACTTTTTCCTGTATATAGGGAAAACGAGAAATACCATACACATCGAGAACGTTCTTATAATGATATTTTAAAAAGTCCTCTAAAACTAGCAAAAATTTACATCTGAATGAATAATAGTTCAACGTTCAGAGATATCTATAAATTAAAAAAAAAACCTTTCCTTTTCAACACTTTTTAGCCCACAGACACCTGTCAAATGGTTGCTGTAACATACCCTTTCTTCTGAGATTTTATAGACACTAACTTTGCATATAAGTAACTTCGATATCTAAAGCATGTAATGTCCTAGCTGGCACAAACCGCCCAAAAGTTAATGCCAAAGTAAAAGTTACTTTACTAGGAATATTTGTGTAAAAGTGTGTCAAACTCCAAGGTCATGGTCAAAAGGTCAAAATTGGTTGTACACAAAAAAGGTCTTGTCACAAAAATACAACTGAAATATGAAAGTCATAGTCCCATCTAGTCTAAAGTTATGGGCAGGTTCAAGTATTTGCGGACAAATAGACAAACAGACAGAAGGAAGGGCAGGTAAAAAAAACTATATACCCCCGAAACCGTATAATATGTAAAGCAACAACTTTTTCATAATCCAACATTTGTTGTTGTTTTTTTTTTATTTGGTAAAAAACTCTTCAAATTATCACATGTAAGTACATGTAGAACGGGGAAAGCGATACTACATGTGCCAATTTTTGGAAAAACTAGCACCTCTTTTTTCAGTTAATCATGTTTTATGCTACAACCCCCATTTTGCTATGGTTTTGTTGACACTAGCAAACGACAAGACATTTTACAGGTTTTGAGCTAACCACTTTTTATTTCCTTTGTATCATATGTCAGAGGCAATTTTAATTTCGTACTTATTTTTACAAATTAAATCATCCCTATTTTTTATGAGAAGCTTGAAACTTCAATCATAGAAAACGATTTTTTTAATAAGATCTTATTTTATAAGCTAGCGCCCTTTTTCGCGCCAGTTCAAAAGTCTTGTCCCATGATACCTTGCACAATAACGAAATCATGGGACAAGACTACAGTTTTAAAAGTATAGGGATTAAAAACGTTAAACTTTTGAAAAATAAAATTTTATTTTGAGTTTTGCAAATTATTTATTCAGGGTAAAATCAAAGAGATTTATAATTAATTAATTATGGAAAATTTTTAAACTTTTTTTCAGATACCAGCGAGAAAATGACCTTTTTTTTAAACTGTAAAAACGTACTGTATTAAATGTAATAAACGATTCTATGAATGTGCGTAACTTTGCTCTAATAGCCTTAGAACATTTTAATAGATATTGTTTTTCTTTAATGGGGATAAAACGGTTTGTATTATTAATGTTAGGTATTTATGGCACGCCAAATTCACAAAAATGAGCAAATCATAGTTTCACAATCGATAAACTGGGTTTACCGGTTGTAAACTATAGTTTACGGACTGTTAACTATAGTTAACAACGTTAATGTATATTTTACATCTGTAAACTATAGTTAGCGCGATAATCTATGTTTCACAACCGTAAACTATACTTAACACCGAAAATTATCATTTGCGATTGCAAAACATAGATTATTTGATAAATACAGTTTCACGATTTGTAAACTATAGTTTACAAACCGTTAACTATAGTTAACGATCTGATAAATATAGTTTCACGATTTGTGAAACTATGATTAACAACTCTTAACTATAGTTTACGATTGTAAACTATAGTTTACAAACGTGAATCTATGTTTATCAACAAAATCTATTGTTAACGCTTATTACAGACAGATAAACTTAGATTATCATTCGTAAACTATAGTTAACAACCGTTAAATATAGTTTTACAGATGAAAACTATACTTAACGAATCGTTTAACTATAGTTTACGGTTTGTAAACTATAGTTTACAGTCGATAAACCTAGTTTATCAAATGTGAAACTAGGTTTATCTCATTTTTGTGAATTTGGCGTGCCATATGTATTGTATAGCTTTGATTTCGTTATTTAAGCTTAGAAGCTATCGGAAATTAACACTTCAAAGCATAAGGCAGCTTAATATTACCCGTATTCATCCGCCTAACAAGAATAATCCTACAAAAACGAGTGTTTTTGCATCTCAAAATGACAAGGGGTCATTATTCTACGGGGTCATTTTTCTACAATGCACACGGAGAAAAACGACCCCAAGGCCATTATTTCTACAGAAAAGTGGGTCATTTTTCTACGTAGAATATTGACCAGGGGGTCAAATTTCTACGTAGAAAAATTACCCCCGGTCAATATTCTATGGGGGTCACTTTTCGTCGTTACACCGGCACCAATTTCTATGCTACACCAAATGTACTTATTTGCATAACTGGTATAACATTGAAAACTTTCAATAAATTTTAGTTTAAATAAAATGCATGCAAACTGGAAAAAAATAAGTACAGTAAAACATTTTAGAGAGAAAGAATTTTCAAAAAATAAAAATCGCTCACTTTCAAATCCTGAAGTGACCTCATCATAAATGATGAGTTATCGAACATGTTCAATTATTTATCATAACTAAGATTTGCAAGAATATTGACCTAGCCTTACACATTTTTTCAAAGTGCATTAATATGGTCGATTTTAATGCACTTTGAAAAAGAAATTTTATTTTTGTAAAGTGCGTTGATGTGGTCCCAAATTTAACGCACTTTGAAAAAAAATTTCAAAGTGCGTTGTAACAGAGCACGCCATTTATATATTTTTTTGAACATCATTTAGATTATATGTTACCAAGTCCCAACATTTTATAACCAAATTTTATTTGTTTTGATTGTCTATTGGAAATTTTCTTTGATGAAATTGGGAAAACACTTTTTGCCATTAAGAAAGGAGCAAAAAAAAAACCGCCCCCTTCAACCCCCTAAAATGCCTGACAGTAAATATATTTGCATTATCAATACACAGCTGATTTAAGGCAAAGTTAGCCTAACTCAGGATCTGACGTCTCAAACTTATACAGTCTAACAGCACAATACATTTTCAAAATACAACATAATAATTCACTATTCTGCAGGTTGGGACCAATCGCCCAAATGGGATATAATAGTCCGTTTTGGATATAATATAATATTTATGCAGCTGTTCTGATTTACCAGATTAAAATTCACTTGTAGTTGCACTAAGTTGTAGGCTAAGCTAGGCTTTAAGCTGTCCCTTTCCGCAGCTTAGAAAAATACTTTATCAATAACTGCATCTGAATGAGACAACAAATCATGTTCAACAAGCTCACCTGACCGTCCACTGACGCCAAATTTGCTGTTCGCGCCACATGTCATAATTTTAAACTCACAATTTCGATCCCGATGCAAATAAATTAAAAATACTTGCAAGAAATATAAAATAAATATATATGCATTATTTTATCCCCCAATCATAGAACAGTTTTGGCGATTAACCTAGAACATGCTCTACCTCTAGGCAGGATAAAAATATTAATGTGACTTAAATTTGTCTCAAGTCTGTCTTGATGTATACATGGTATAAGCGACATTGCTAGGTTTCTGGAAAAAAGGGGGGGGGTGGTTCTGAGATAATATTTTTTAAAGAAATACTAGTAAATGGTATCAATTTTCCATGTTTTCAACTGATTTTATGAGTACTGTTGCATTTTGAGAATGTGAGGAAGCTCTTTACCGAAAGCCTTCTTTCTTTCTTTTTCAAATTTTAATCCATATTTGCAACATTTAATGCGAATATATTTTGTCCTATTTTTTCATATTACATGTACGACTCAAACGTGCTGTTATCATGGTTATATCCCATTTGCAATCTTGCTTCAAATTGCTAAAGTTGTTCCAAATCAACCTGTGAATGTACAGGTCAATAAATACATACCACACATGTACATGTCACATACATGCACATGTAATCCATAAACGTGCAATTTTCCCCTAAAATTATATTACTTTAAATAAAATAAAACTATATTTTGTTACTTGTAAACCTACATGCAACTGTCTATGAAGATCTGGGAGTCGTGTCGTTTGACCACTGACCAGCGAAAATAACATTTGAAAGTGGCGGGAACGTCATAAATACACGATCTTCTTTAGAGAAATTCAATCAATTCTTTAAAAATAATTTTATTACAACAGCTTTAACGACTGTTTAGAATATTTACCTCAATTCTTGATCATCTCTAGGCCCCTGTAAAGCATTTTCTACTGAAAAATTGATCTGAAAGACTGCAGCGCATTTACCTACTACTACTTTGTGAATTCAATCGGTGAATTATGTTCAAAGATCATACTCACGTGATTTAATTATTCCTCACACATTACTCTACTGCGGTCATTAAATCGTGAAATGTGTATAAACTAACGCCGCATGCTCGTACACTAATCTTTTGTTATTTGTATATTGCAGATTTCAACAGAAATTCTTTTCCCCCCTTCATTTTCCTCCTTCGCATTATTGCTTAATTCGTCGAAATTAAGTGTACTGTAGGAAAACAAATCTTGTGGGTATTTTAATAAACTACTTAAAATTACAATTATAAATTGCATTATATGATATACGTATTTATTCTTTAAACAGAATATAAATTGTACATGTAAATGATAAAATATTTATTGATATACTTATATACTAGTATATCAATCTTTTAAATTGTTTGCGTGCTAATTTTGAGTGCAGGATACCAAGTCAGCATATTATATTTCAACATTAAAAGCATGGCCTAGACTCCCAATGAATCTAATTCGTTTAGTTTTAACCATACAATTTAAGGAAAGTCATAGATAAGAAAGAAAGCATTTTGTCCTAAATATAACCCCCCCACGCGAGGATCTAAGTAGGGTGACTGGGATCCTTGGGGAGGAGGGATCCAAACCTCCATGGGACTCTCAAGAATTTTGCTGGTAAGTGACCTGTCCCACACTCTGTCTTAAACAAAAACAAATGTAATTAGAGTAACGTTTGTTTAAAGACCAGTGCCCCCTCTCCCCGAAAAAAAATTTTTTAAAAGTCCTCGACCCATGCATGAAAAAGTTGCTTCTGTATGAAATATCTGAAAAACTTGGCAATGCTGTTCTTCATTCCCCCCTTCCATTGCAATACCTATGGTGGCCCAACCTATGCCATGGGATGGTAATTTGGGAAATTTTGAATCTACATTAACAGATATTTCCAAATAAGTTTCAGCTTTCCTAGACCAGTGGTTGTGAAGATTTTAAAAGATTTTTCTATATTTCAATGTGAAAATTGTATTTCCTATTGTGGCCTTGACCTACCTCAAGGGATCATGATTTGAACAATTTAATATCTAAATTACCCCCGGATGCTTCCACATACAATAAAGCTTTTCTGGCCCAGTGGTACTTGAAAAACTAGAAATATGTCCATAGGACATGAATGCCCCGCTGAGGATATATTAGTAAAGCAACATGAAAATTTGTATGTGTATAAAATTTGATTAGAATATCTTGAATAGTGATGCAGCTGAATTGCTTGTTTGGAAAATATAGGTCAGATCCAGCATCCGAAGCAAGTATGGTAGTGTCCATCCCTAGATGCATCATCCATGCAAGTTTGGTTCAGGTAGCGCTTATAGTTACTTGGGAATGAAAATATATAGGTCAGATCCAGCATCCGAAGCAATTAAGTCTGGTAGTGTCCATCCCTAAATGCATCATCCATGCAAGTTTGGTTCAAGTAGGACTTATAGTTACTTGAGAATTAAAATATAGGTCAGATTCAGCATCCAAAGCAAGTCATGTTACTCTGGTAGTGTCCATCCCTAGATGCATCATCCATGCAAGTTTGGTTCAGGTAGGGCTTATAGTTACTAGGGAATGAAATTGTAGGTCAGATCCAGCATCCGAAGCAAGTCTGGTAGAGTCCATCTCTAGATGCATCATCCATGCAAGTTTGGTCCAAGTAGGGCTTATAGTTCCTTAGGAATGGACCTGCTCCAAAAACTATCATCCATGCAAGTTTGTATCAACATGTGAAGTTTGATGACACCATCTTGAATGGTATGTTTAAAACTGAGCTAAACACTCATTTAAGAAAAGTGAGACCAAGGTCAAAGGAAAGATCAAGGAACAATATTTGCATACCACAATGGGTAAATTGGTTTAATGTTTCATTATGTACATTGTCTATTTTATGTAATGATATACTTGTATCTGTGTTATGCCCCCAGTGGGACCATGATTGGAAATAAAATCTATTCTATTCTATTCTATTCTGTAATGTGTTTCTGTTCCATGCTCAGTAGATGAGAAAGAACACATATCTCGGTGACCAAGTGTCCAATTCCTTATGGTTACAATGTCCACTCACTTACCAAAAAATCAAAATCTTCTTCCCTTCTCAGTGTAACAGAGACATGTAACTGCCTCTGCTAGGGATTGAACCCGAGGCCTCTGGCATACCATTCCAGTACCCTACTGATTGAGCTAGAGGGCTAACCCGCAAACCCAAGCTAGTAAGCTGACATATATCTGACACAAATACATTGTCCCCCTCCAGAGAATGAGATGTCCTCATCTCTTTTGGCTTGCTGACACCTTTGGGGCTAAGTAACAGCAATCACTCTCACTTGCCAGAGAACACCTGGGTCCAAACGTAGGCACTAAATGTAGCAGAACCATGTACCTATGTATCTAACACTACTACATACTAGTACGCAAAATTAAACTTTGATGATATGGATATTCATGTACTGCAGGTTGAATCTATTGTTAAAAAGAGGCCCACCTGAGCACTGTTGCTAGGAAAAAGTAGAAATTGGTTTATTATTGAAAAGTTTAAATCCAAAAGTAGTCCCATGACTGACCATGGCTTTGCTATTCTTGAGAAGAAGATTTTTAAAGAATTTTCCTATATATTTCTATGTAAAACTTTGGTCGGCCATTGTGGCCCCGCCCTACCCCCGGGGGTCATGATTTGAACAAACTTGAATCTACACTACCTGAGGATGCTTCCATATAAAGATGATCAATTCTGGCTTGGCTATTCTTGAGAAGTAGGTTTTTAAAGAATTTTCCAATATATTTCTATGTAAAACTTTGGTCGGCCATTGTGGCCCCGCCCTACCCCCGGGGGTCATGATTTGAACAAACTTGAATCTACACTACCTGAGGATACTTCCATATAAATATGATCAATTCTGGCTTGGCTATTCTTGAGAAGTAGATTTTTAAAGAATTTTCCAATATATTTCTATGTAAAACTTTGGTCGGCCATTGTGGCCCCGCCCTACCCCCGGGAGTCATGATTTGAACAAACTTGAATCCACACTACCTGAGGATGTTTCCCCATAAGTTTCATCTTTCCTGGCACAGTGGTTCTTGAGAAGAAGATTTTTAAAACATACCACCAAATTTTCATTAATTCCCAATTATGATCTCCCCTTGAATGAGGGCGTGGCCCTTCATTTGAACAAATTTGAATCCCCATCACCCAAGGATGCTTTGTGGCAAGTTTGGTTGAAATTGGCCCAGCGGTTCTTGAGAAGAAGTCGAAAATGTGAAAAGTTAACAGACAGACAGACAGACGGACGCCGGACAAAATGTGATCAGAAAAGCTCACTTGAGCCTTCGGCTCAGGTAAGCTAAAAACGAATTTAATGATGACCTGGCAAATACTAAATAGTAAATACTCCTTATAATACTTGTATAAGTTTCAGAGACGTTATTAACATACAGAAATAGACCAAGTTGGTTAATTTAAAGAGGCTGGGGGTGGCAGCCATTTTCGGACTATTTCGATCTCCTTTAAAAGAAGAGCTCCATATAAAGATATACAAAAATGAACAAATTTTAAAATTAAAATGTATGAATTTTTTCTTTGCCTAATGATAGCTGACAGCTTAAAATACCGTATATAAAAAAATAAGTTAAATCTGGTGGTTAATATGTGATTAATTTGTTGACCCTCCAGCCTCCTTAATATTAATGATTTCATTTTCTTTTTATCAGCTTCGCATATACAGGGTGTTTCATAATAGATGTGTGACATATAATGTGAAACACCCTGTACTTTCTGAATTCCTATCGCTTGACCTTTGCACCGAATCAATACATATTTTGTGCACTTGGCTGCATTGCACGTAATCTCAGGTATGTTAACTTAAACTTACTCTTGTCTTAATCGAATATCGATAATATGTTGCATTATACATAAACTTTAATAATTATTATTGTTAAATCTATATTTAAATACATGTGTAGGTGTTCGAAAAAAGACTGTCACTAAGAAAAGTTATCCAGTTAACGGATTTTCAAAACGAAACTAGAAATGGCGGACAAAGAAAAGGACGAGGAAAATAAAACAATAAGGAGGGCTTTCACCGTGATTACGTCCCCTGTCTGGGTCCCAGTGGCCGCCGTAGGGTCGCTAGTGGCAGCACCGTTCCAGGCGGTTAAGGATTCTGTAGACGTGGCCGACAGAACTGACTCGGCCGGAGCAGGCGTGTCTAGTTTCCTTGGGAACGCTGTTGTCCGGGCGGTCACAAACCCTGTTAAGGGCGTGGCAAAAGTAGGAGAGGCGTTGTGGGGTAAAGACGATGAATAAGGGTACGATTTACCTATCTTAATTAAATATAAAGAAGGAAGGAATCATCTCTATTATAACATTATACCGCACCGTAAGCTCAGGTTAGCTTTTCTGATCACTTGGAGTCCGGCATCCGTCTAGCTAGTCGTCCATTTGTTTTTCACATTTTCATCTTCCAGAATACTCAACCACAGGACTATTTTTATTTAGAGTCTGTACAAAGCATCCTAGCTGCTTGAAGGATATTCTTAATTGCTAAAATGAAGGACACAACCCTCTGTCAAGGAGAGATGATATAGAAGAGGTAAAACTAGGGTGGGTCATAAAATCAGTTGAAACTTATGGGGAGTTTCCTAGCTATGAGGCGCCGTTTTGGCATTTACTGGCAAAAAGTGATATCAGTATTCACCTATTCATATAGGTGATATCACCTATTCAATTGGTGATATCACCTATTCGAATAAGTGTTATCACCTATTCAGATTTTGAATAGGGGATACCTATTCGAATAAGTGATATCACCTACCGGGTGTTCAAATAGGTGATATTGCCTATTTGATTTGATTTGGTGATATCACCTATTCGAATAGGTGATATTACCTGTTCCTTTTGAATAGGTGATATCACTGATTCGAATAGGTGATATTACCTGTTCCTTTTGAATACTAGGTGATATCACTTATTCGAATCAGTGATTATCATCTATTCAAATTAATTATATTATGAAATATCAACGGTTCCAATAACTATAAGTCCCTAAATTTTATTTACTTTCACTTTCGTTTTATAACTCATCATTCTAGGAGACAATGGATTACAGTTTTGCATTTAACTTTAAGCAACCCTATAGAAATTGTAGTTTGTTTTGTTAGAAATTAATTTATTTCAATTACTTATATATCATGTATACTGTAAGAAAAATCGTGTAAAACGCATGAAAACTAGATAGTCCGAATTTTCTTTGTTCCAGTGGTTATATATATACACAGTATATTATAGGGAGCATTACTTATTTATTATTGTAAGAAATTCAAATAGGTGATATCACCAATTCGAAAAGATGATATCACCTATTCACTTTTTGGCAGTAAATACCAAAACGGCGCCTCATACTTTCCCAAGGTATAGTGTAGCATTCTAAAATTGTTCAAATAATGGCCCTATAGTTGGTAGGGTTATACCACAATAGGTAGTATCTTTGAAATATTTAGAATAAATATAAATAACTAGAAAAACCTAAGTATATGTAATAGTCTTTCTATATACAATTTCGCTAGCCAAGCGTTTCTGATACGCTTATCTCTATGAGGAGAGTAGCGTATCAGAAACCCTTGGCTAGCGGAGAAGTTCGATATATAAACTAGTGCTAATTGTAACGGGGACCGTTACAGATGTTCCCCAAACGCTCCCCAAATCCCTTTTATAGTCATATTCCCTGAAAGCGTAATTAAATAAGACAAACTTTATGCATTTGAGACTTTAACAACGTTTACCAGAAGTGTGCCATGTTCATTAAAATTTTATCACTGCACGCTTGCGCATTGAATGTATGTGCGTAATGACCATATCATATTGTCTATTCAATCTATATATTTTAATATTCTAAATATTAAAGTATTTAATCCAAAAGTATAAAAAAAAACGCTCATTCAAGTGCATTTTTGATTTTACCCAATTCACGTGCAAGCACGTGCATACATGAGCATGGTGACCATACCTTCTTGTAGAAGTCCATTACATCTATCTATGTTCTAAATCCCACCCCGTTTGGTTGAAAACCAAGGGAGTTATAGCTGTTTAAAGTTTCAGCCAATCAGATTGCAGCGCACATACACGCACGTGTATGTATGTGTAGGGTGACCATACCTTCTTGTAGAAGTCCATTATATATCTATGTTCCAAATCCCAACCTGTTTGGTTGAAAACGAAGGGAGTTATGGCTGTTTAAAGTTTCAGCCAATCAGATTGCAGCATTCGTACACGCACGTGCATGGAGACCATACCCTCTTGTAGAAGTCCATTATATATATCTATGTACCAAATCCCATCCTGTTTGGTTGAAAACCAAGGGAGTTACAGCTATTTAAAATGTCAGCCAATCAGATTGCAGCGCACGTGCATGCACGTGTTTTCATGATAATTGCTATATATCATTTTGTAGGATATCCTAATGCATGGCTATGATCAAAATTTCAAAGGATTTCGTCAAAAAACAAGAAAGATATTGAGACTTTAGTTTTAGCCAATCAGAGCGTAACGCACGTGCATGCGCGTGAGTTCTTGCCATATTGACCACATCATCTTGTTTATACTACTAATATATCCTTACATTATGAGTTTCATAACATTTCATCAAAAAATAGAAAAGTTACGGCAATATACATTATATTGGTCATTTCACATGTTGCACGTGCGCGCTCTTGCAAGCACGTGCGC